>PVJH01030757.1:0-24463 GCA_004026705.1 Nesogale talazaci
ACACACACACACACACACACACACACCTGACCAGCCAGCTGACCTTTGGGAACTGGACATCACCTGCCCCCAGAGCCTCCTCCTACAGTGGGCCATGGAGCGTTGACCAAGTGCCCCACCTGGCCACAGTCCCCTCAGTGTCCACAAGCACAGCGCCATCCACCCGCGCAGAGCCAAGCCGCTCCCAGCTGGCTGCCTCTCCCTCCGTTCCAGCAAAGCAGAGGCCCGACTGCTAACAGGACAACACAGGACGGGATGAGAGAGGCCCATGGGGAACAGTTGGGAGGGGCAACATTTTTGCTTTTAATGGAGAGGAAAGTGAGACACATGTCAGAACCAGCGCCGATGGGAGCGAATCAGTTACGCAGCCAGCCAGTGCAGGGCGAGAGGCCGCGTCCACGTCAGAGACACTCACACTGTGTTAAAACACCGCTGAAATGACAGCGCTATCACGCCAGCCATGTCGGGGGCACCTTGCCCTCCACACTCCTGCCAGGAGGAGGCTGGCCACAGCCTCCCACAGAGGGGACGGTGGCCAGAGAGCTCATGTCTTCGGTGTCCTAAGCACAGGCACCAGCTGCCCCAAACAGCAGGCTCTGCTTCCTACCTGCTGAGAGCTGTGGCGGACTGAACCAACCCCCAGCCCTGCACCCTCCAAGCCACCCCTCGGTCAGGGACCCAATTAATGGGACTGTGGAGAGGTCTCTGGGAACAGAGGAGTTACCTGCATACCCGAAACGGGGGGTGCGGAAGGGGTTAAGTGTAGACCTGCCATCCCAGGGTGGCTGGGGTGTAGCTGGGAAGCTGGAAGCTCTCTCGCCAGCATGGGTCCCACAGGAGACAGGCGTCAGTGGAGTTTCCACACCAAGAGGGACGGGGAAGAAGAGAGGGGCAGTCTAGGGCTGAAATCCGTCGAGGAGAAGCGTATGGAGGGCAGCAGAACACGGTCAGACAGGCTGGCTTTGGCAAACCAGCAGGAAGGACCCGCCTCTGCAGGAGACGCTCAAGCCAGGTCAGCAGAGGTGCTAGCAAGGGCGAGGGTGAAATGGATGGTGACAAGAGGGGGCGGGGCCGAGGATGATTTTGCAGAAGACGAGGGTTCTACCCCCCACAAGACCACCTCTCTCTCATGGGGCCGGCTCCAGGGCAGTCAGAAGGACAGACGGCAGCTCAGCCCTCTGTAACAGCCAGGGTAGGATTCACAGTGTAGACTGCACAAAGGGGAGCCCCACAGAGCGTTAGTTCCCAACTCGCAGATGAAATGAGCAGGGACTCTTTCACGCAGCGAGAGAGGAGACCTGGAGGGCTCCCAGATCGAGCTCTCCACTGCGCAGCTCTTAGTTCAGCAAAACGAGGGCCCCCATCCTGTCTGAGGAGGACCACGCTTCTCCCAAGAAGGGCTTCCACCAGCTTCCCAATAGCCCAGGTGGGCCTTGTGACTTGACACTCCCGCAGCCCAGGTGGGAGTCGTGGGCCCTTGGGGCTCACCTGCCTGCCTTACTCCCAAGACTTTGGAGTTGTTGCTCCCTGCAGAACTGGGTTGCAGGTAACGGTGGCCCTACTAGAAGTTCTGAATGACTCAGAGCTCAATGCAGATCTGAAAAGGGCTCAATTAGCGGTTACTGCTGCGCACACCCACCCCGGGGCCCAGTGCATCCTTGAAGGTGCATTCTGGAACTCTCTAGGCATAGGGACCTACCTGACTGAAGGTCCGGAGTTCATGCCTGCAGATCAAAGATGGGCTGGAGAAGAGGAGGGGGCAGGTCCCTCCAGACAGACCCAGCAGAGCCTGTAGAATACCCGCCCCCAGCCCCACTCCCACAGTGCTGGTGAGGGCCCCAGCGCTATCATAGGGCTGAAGGCAGGTGTGACTGCTGTCACAGCAGAGATGGTCCTCAGAGACCTGGACACCCCCCCCTCCCCTGGTCTCGGGTGTGCCCACTGCACCATCAAAGTGATGGGATGAGACAGTGAGGCCCATACGCCTAGTTGTGTAAGGCACGTCTGACTGTTTCAGGTGGTCAGGAAAATTGCCTAAGAGCCCAGGAGACCAGAGTCCACCCCAGGATTCTGGGATTTTCTTAGGCTTCATACATGCCTCAGCAGCAGCAGGAGCAAACATTTTGAAACATTGACAATAGAAGCAGTGTGCAGACTGCGATTTATGTAATAGACCAGCACATATGCTGTTGTTTGGTGTTATGGCGTTGGTTCTGACCCACAGAGACCTGTGCACCACGGAACACAATCTTCCCAACCCCGGAGCAGCCTCACCATTGTTCCTGGGCTTGATGCAGCCACTGGGTCCATCCAGCTCCTTGAGGGTCTTTATTAAAAGGTCATTTTAGTGGGGGCATTGGTTACATTTTTTACCAATTCTGTCAACCATCTCATTATTTCCATTGCTGTTGTTCACTGTCTGTTAATCTAGCTATTCTCTTGTTATTCATATCTTCTTACTTTTGCTTTAGGTAATGTGGACTGTTTATGGTCATGTAAATGATTTTTAAAAATTGTTTAAATCATTTTATTGGGGGCTCATACAACTCTTATCACAATCTGTACATGCATTAATTGAATGCAAAGCATATTTGTTGCCATCATTCTTCTCAAAACATTTTCTTTCTACTTAAGCCCTTGGTATTAGCTCCTCCTTTTTCCACTCCCTTCCTGCTGCCTTCTCCCTCATGACCCCTTGATAATTTAAAAATTATTATTTTTGTCATATTATGCATTGTCCTATGTCTCCCTTCACCCACTTCCCCATTATCCATACCCCAGGGAGGAGGTTATATGTAAATCCTTTTAATAAGTTCCCCCTTTCTATCCCACCTTCCCAGTATTGCCACTGGTCCTAAAGAGATCATCTGTCCCAGATTCGAGGGTCTTCTTTAATTATTATTATTTTTCTGCTGCCCGTCTACTTTACCAAGCGTGATGTCCTTTTCCAGGGACTGAGCTCTCCTGACAACATGTCCAAAGTAGGTGAGGCGAAGTCTTGCCGCCCTTGCCTCTGGAGCACTCTGGCCATGCCTCACCCAAGAGATCGGTTTGTTCTGTCAGAATTTGCTGGTGCTTCAGCTTTCTTCTCCAGCACCACATTCACAGACAGAGATGGGCATTCATGCATGCGTCTCTGTAAAGAAGGGGTGGCTTTGCATCATGTGTTGGTGAGGCATCCATTGGCCTTCTAACCAGGAGGTGGTCTGTCTGAGACCGCCCGCTGTTCCTCTGGCGACAGACAAGGCTTCTTCTTCCTGTAAGATGGACAGTGTGGGGAGCCGACAGCAGGAGGTCTGCTCCATCCCGTGGTTGAAAGGGGCCCAGCGGCAGTGAGTGAGACTTCCAGAAGAACAAATGGGTCTGCCTTGGAAAAGTACAGGCAGACTCATCTGGGAAGCAGGAATGGGCAGGCTTTGTCCCACATGTTGTCAGGAGGGCTCTTGAAAAGGGCATCATGGCTGGTGAATTAGATAAGCAATGAAAAAGAGGGTGGCCCTCAATGATGGGGATCAAAACAATGCAGGCAACAGTGGGCTCAAACTGTCACGTGGTGGTGAGCGCGGTGCAGGTTGGGCAAGGCTCCGCTGTTGTGCAAACGGTGGCTCTGACTTGGAAGGGAGCAGGTAGCACCCAGTGACACCAAGGGCAATGTTACATCACAGGGGGAAGCACACGCTGCTCTTAAACTGGCATAGCAAAGAACATACCCCAAAGCACCTTGCCCCTGCTAGGGAAAGGCCAGCTCACAGGGGCCCTCCAGAACATCTAAATAAACACATTGTACAAAGGCATTAGCATCAACACAGTCAGCGGCTTCCAGCGCTGCGCACTCAGTGCGTTAGAAAAACCCAGGAGCTTAGATTCTGCATCCTCAGGGCCTGCCCTCTTCCTCCTCCCGAAGTCCCACTTCACAAGGGGGCGAGCGGATGCCGACCCAGCACATTGGGAAGAGTTTGTCTGCCTCTAGGCTGTGCTGTCACGTTGTTCTCCACAAGGTCCTGTCAGAGGCACCCACATCCCTCCAGCCAGTCTCCGCTGTTTGTCAACATTTCCATTTGAGACCCAAACATCGAATTCAAACATGTACATGGAACCGTTGAATTATCAAACATCACACGCTATTTTCTATCTCTCTGATGGAAAGACTACATGAAGCATGACCACGAGGTGTCAAAGGGCTCAGGAATCAGGCACCAAAGAACATAAAATCATATCACTGTGTGCCCACCTTCGCATTGAGATCACTGAAGACAAAGGTGTGCATAAGCAAATGTGGTGAAGAAAGCTGATGGGCCTGGCTATCAAAAACTATAGCCTGTGGGGTCTTAAAGTCTTGAAAGTAAACAAGCGGCCATCTAATCTAGCTCAGAAGCAACAAAGTCCACATGGAAGAAGCACACCTTTGTGACCACAAGGTATCGAAGGGATCAGGTATCAGGCATCTAAGAACTAAAAATTGTATTATTGTAAATGAAGGGGAGTACAGATTGGGAACCCAAAGCCCATCTGTAGGTAATGGACTTCCCCTGACAAAGGGGTTGCAGGGAGGCGATAAGCCAGTCAGGGTGTAGTGTAGCAATAATGAAGCATGCAACTTCCCTCTATTTCTTCAATGCTTCTTCCTCCCCACTATCATGATTTCAATTCTGCCTTACAAATCTGGCTAGACCAAAAGATGTACACTGGTACAGATAAGAGCCAGAAACATAGAGAATCCAGGACAGATGATCCCTTCAGGATCAGTGGTGAGAGTGACGATACCAGGAGGGTGGGGTAGAAAGGGGGGGATCAAATTATAAGAATCTACATATAATCTCCTCCCTGGGGTATGGAAAACATATGACCTCCTCCCTGGGGAAGTCAGTGAAGGGAGACATTGGATAGTGTAGGCTATGACAAAATAATAATAATAATAATAATAATATAAATTATCAAGGGTTTATGAGAGAGGGGAGTTCAAGGAGGGAGGGGGAAATGAGGAGCCAATGCCAAGGGCTTAAATAAAAAGCAAATATTATGAGAATGCTGAGGGCAATGGATGTACAAATGTGCTTGACACACAATGCACTTACATATGAATTGTGATAAGAGTTGTATGAGCCCCCAATTAAAGAATTGTAAAATGTACTGTATGAAACAGATGCCAAAGCACTCACATCCAGGCAGGTACACAACTGAATAAAACTATTTAAAAATAAAGTCCACATGTAAAATATGACCAGTGTACAGATAGGTGTCTGTGACTCGCACCCTCCCTCTGTGGGCACAGTTCATGTGGCTGTGCAGAGGTCAGGCACAGGGCAGGAAGGGAGGGCTGGCCTGAGAACTACCCGCTGCCTCCCCTCCCCCAGCTGGGCCTGCACACAGTCTCTGGCCCTGAGCCAAGAGCCCTCGAAATGCATGGCTTCCAGGTGCAAAACAAACTCAAAGGTCCCAGGCGACTTTGCTTCCAACTTGAAGAAAGTGTCACTGGACCAAAAATAGCAAAGTGAAAAAATAACGTCTTGTTTTTATTTTGGTTTTGGTTCAGAAAACTCTTTTTAAAAAAATAACGTGGGTTTTAGTTCTGCTGTAGTGATATGTTGAGTTTGTTTCTCAGTTTGGGGTGGTGATTCCTTGGCCTTTATAAGCCCTAGTTCCTGGTTCAGGATGGGAGAAACAGAAGTAGGCCTAGACTGCATTTCTCTTTAGGCCACAAGTTCCCCCTCGACACTGGCCTCTCGAGGCTGCCCCACAGCCACAAAGAACAAAGTCCACCACTTTCCTTTGTGCTTTTGGTGGCTATAAACAGAGGCACAAGCAAAGCTGGGGATGGAGGAGAGCAGGTTGCCGGAATGCGGATGGGTGTCTTTCCTTTGGCGTCTCCATCCTAAGTCCATCCTGATGCTTAGGTCACTGCTTGATTTGTTTTCCTCTCAGCCTTTCTGTATCAGCCTCTTTACAACCAGATCTTAACCTTTGAAAGAGGATGATAGCAGCATCCTCAAGTCCCACACTGCCGCGCTGTGTATGACACACACACGAGCAATGTGGCTTCTGTCGGGACCATGGAGTCCGTTCTGACCCCCAGCAACACAGACCTCCCCCACCCTCACGATTGCTCCTGTGCTCAAGACTGAGGTTGCAGCCGCTGGGCCAACCCTCCTTGAAAGCCTTCCTCTTTTGTGCTGCCCTTCTCCCAAGCACGAGCAAGAAGATTTAACAATAAAAACCCAACAGATTGTCGCAAGTCTGATTCCTCCAGGACTACCAACATTATCCAATGTGGGAAGAATGTGTGTGTGTGTGTTCTGTAAAAAGGAAGTAGTTTACTTTAACAAGTCAACACTGATTCAAATCCCAGTTTGGGCCCTTGGGAAACAATGACTTTGAGCATCTAGTGAGTCTGCAGCCCTCTGCACAAGGGGCATCATGGAACATACCATCCAACAGCTACAGCAGACATTCTTCATTGACTCCATGTGCCACCAACCAGCTCTGCCTGCTGGGGAACTGCCTTGCGTGTGTCCGTGGGCTGGCTACATTGAAGTCCAGCACTCACCACGCCTTTACCCTGAGAGCTCTTGGGTGGACTCAGATCCTCCACATTCCTAGAAGTACACCGACTCTTTGCCCAACCTGGCACTCCGGAGTCTTCTGCTCTTCCTGCGTTCTGCTGGGGGAAGCCATTGCCAAAATAATCCTTGGGGTTGGCATGTGTCTCCATCTCACAATTCAGAGTGCAAATAAGCAGCAACTTCAGTACGACTGACTTGCTTAAACAGTGAACAAAAGTCAACATTCTATGTCGTTTACTTTCACTGGAACATCCGCTGTGTTCACTGGAATGCTGCCAGATTTATCAATAGTTATGTGTAGTAAGTGAGATTCTTCCAGATACAAGAAATGACTGTTAAGGGTCAACCTTCCATCCGGGGAAATCTCCAGTGTTCACTGATTGAAACACCTCCACCTCTGTGACTCAGTTAGGGGCTCATCTCCTTCCACTAGTGGATTCAAGACAAGGACTAATTGCTGACCGAGTACACCAATAAAATCAAACATGGTTCAAACATGTAAACATCGGGAATATTTGTTCTTCCTAAAAGCTAGTCTCTATTCAATTAGATGTAGCTGTACACTTAAAAATAATCAATGCTATTAAAGAGATACATTACCAGAAGCAAGCTTATACAAAATAGTGAAAGGCATGTGGTTGGTTACACAGCCAACATTCATCTACTTCTAAAAATAGGCGGATAAATGGCAAACAGGCCTTCCCGACTGGAAACAAACCAGCTAGTCTTTTCCCTAAACTCTCTGAGCTGCTCCACCATAAACTATGTGGGGAAGACATTGTATTTTCACTACACACTCAAAGGTCCAACCCCGTTGCATCCCATACACTGTATGTGTGTGCTTGTTAATGGAGCTGGCCAACCACCTGGTTCCAGCTTATAGGGACTGTGCATACGCCAGAGTGAAACACTGTCCGGCCGTGCCATGATGGAAACCATTTCATCGAGTGCTTTCTTCCCTTTCACTGATCTTTTACTTTGCCAAAAAAAGATGCCCTTTTCCAGAAAGGGGGTAGGTCCCTCCTAATCACACATCCAAAGTATGGGATATGTTGTATCTAACCATCCTCACTTCTAAGGAGTATTCTGGCTATCCAACTTCCAAGACAGTTTTATTTGCTTTTCTGATAGTCATGCTATTTCAATATTCTTCAAAAAAATCATAATTAAGGGGCATCAATTCTTCTTTGAACTTATGAATTCATCACTGCCCTTTTATTTGCATACAGGATGGTTGACACCACCACAGCATGCTTGGGTGTGGCACAAAATGACACCTGGGATTTGGAACAACTTCTAGAGATCATTCGCGACTGATCTGATCAACCCATGACAGTCTCTGATTTTCAGGTGATTGATTCCATGGGTGTTGGTTATGGAGGCCTGTGTAAGACAGCCCTTGATGAAGTCACTCGCTCCTCCTTTGATCGGGACGTGACGTCTTGCTTCTTTTGTGAAGATTGCTGCTTTCTTTGCTCTGATGTGTGATCTGTCTGCAACATTTGGCGTAATTCTTTCCATAAAAGTTTCAAGACTTCTCCCATTTCAGCAAGGAAGCTGTGGAATCTGCTGATGCTGTGGAATCTGCTGATGACACATGGTTAATGAGTCTTCTTTCTATCTGATGTCCCATTCTTAGTCATCTAAGAATGACGCATATTAAAATACAGGTAAACAGTTAAATGGAAAAGTGATGAACTTTGTAAATCTTCCCTCAATTCAGTGCTTATTTTACTTTTTAATTAATTCATTTTAAAATCATTTAAACTCTTACATCTAGACCAGATTCTCTGTGCACTTGCTCAGCACACAGCTAGAATATGCATGGCAGAAGCACATGCCCATGAAGCACATACCCATGAAACACACCTCTGATTTTAAACCAGGCAGTGACCACTTGGCCCATTCCAACTGCACATGTTCTGGAATTTTCACCTACCATGACTGACTGCTCTAAAAGACGCCACTTCAGAAGGTCTTAGCTAGAGAAAAAAAAACATGGAACAAACTCAAAATCAAGAAAAGACTTGCTTTACTGATTATACACTGACATTGATGAGACCCCAAGCCCTTGATCACCCTTCCACCCAGCAGGTACTGAACAGATGTCCAGGCTTGGTTAGCGGATGGGCAGCGGAGATGCTGACATAGTGAGCAGCCACGTGAGGGAGGCAGAGTAGCCAACCCTGTGAGACCCACGACAGGACGTGGAGGAGGTCAAAAGGAAGGAAAGAGGAGAGGAGGACCGGGTACACATCAGGAAAGCCGGATAAGTGGAATTACTTTAAGGTGGTGGCAATTAAAATACACGTCAATAGTTAAATGGAAAAGTGATGAACTTTGTAAATTCTCAATTCGGTGTTTATTTTACTCTTTCATTAATTTATTTAAAAATCATTTTATTAGGGGACTCTTACTAATCTTATAATAAGTCATCATTCAACAGTGTTAAGCACATGTGTATATATGTTGCCATCAACATTTCTTAAGCAATGTCTTTCTTACTTGAGCCCTTAGTATCAGTTCCTCCTTTCCCCCTGCCAGCCTGGTGAAACCTCGATCAATTATATATTATGATTGTTTTTCCATGCCTTACACTGTCCACTGTCTCCCTTCACTCGCCATTCTGTTACTTGCCCCCCTGAGAGGAGGGAGGCTCTATATCCAATCTTGTGATGGGTTCCCCCACTCTCCCCCTCCTCCCTCCCTGGCCACCCTTTACCCGCATGATATCGCTACTCCCATGCCATGCCCGAGGGTTTTATCTGTCCTAAACTCCATGGGTCTAGCGAGCATTTTGTTTCTTTTGTCTCTTTACGGTGGTTGTTTCCATAATTTCTTTGAACCCCATCAGAATTTTAGGCATTTTGGGATGGGTTTGGGTGTACGTTTGCAGGGCACACTGGTACTTTATTCAACAATCTGTCGTTTGTCTTGTGACATCATTGCCCTCTGCCTCTTTCCTCCCAACATTCCCTGTTTCCAGTCTTTCTTGTTTCCTGCCCTTTCCTTCCTTCTGAGCTTCATTTCAGGCAAATGCTGCTCTTTGGGTGTCGTGTGGCTGATTGTCCTGGAAAACACACCCTCGCAGATTTGAATACATTCTGCAGTAGGTTCTTAGACAACAGTTCTATGCAGCGTGTGACCGACCCTAGTGGGCAAACACTACTATGAGACTCCCCCTTCCCCTTCTCACTGGGATTATGGGAGTCGCTGCAATGTTTCTCCTAAAATCCCTGCCTACTTTGCTCCTGATGACTAGATGACCAGCCTGAAATTCCGTTTTAAAATTGCCTCATGCTTGCTCTAGTATCCCCCACCCCTCAGCCCAGCGGGAACTCTCAACAGTCTCAACTAGAAAACAGGAAATCCCCACCGCTGAGGCAATTTGTTCCAATTCCATAGCATTTGACAAATACCAAGGTTTCTGGTTTCTTGTTTTAGGAATTTATTTGCTTCTAAAATATGTTCTAAAATATGAGTACCAGAACTGACCTGATCACTGTAAAACAAACAAATTATACACAGAGGGAGAGAGAGAGAGAGAGAGAGAGAGAGAGAGAGAGACTTAGGGATAAACCAAGTTTTTCAGCACATTTTTAATGGAGTTTTGTGGTAGAATTAGGTACCTCGACTGATATTCAGGTCAGCTTATACTAGAGTATACATGGTATATTTTTCTAGACAGGATTCTGATATATTTTTTCAATGACTTAATTGGGGGCTCTTACAGCTCTTATAACATTTAATACATCTTTATATCAAGCATATTTGTACAGATGTTGCCATATTCAATTCCAAATATTTTCTACTTGAACCCTTGGTATAAGCTCTCTTTTCCCCTCCTTTTTAAACAAAATAAATTATTTTCTTGGGGGCTCATAAAACTCCCATCACAATCCATACATATATCAATTGTGTACAGGCTGCATTTGCACACTTGTCATCATCACTCTCAAAACATCCTCCCTCCACTTAGCCCCCCAGTACCAGCTCCCTAAATTTCCCCTTTCACCCCACCCCCATGAACCCTTAATAATTTACACATTGTTATTACTTTTTCATATCATACACTGTCCAATGTGTCTCTATGATAGTGGGTGGGAGGAAGCATTTAAGAACTAGAGAAAAGTCGCATATTACATCGCTACCACACTACACCCTGACGGGCTCATCTCCTCCTCACAACCTCTCTGTGAGAGGATTCACCTATGGATGGGCTTTGGGTCCCCAATCTGCACTACGCCTCATTTAAAATGACACAAATTTTAGTTCCTTGATACCCAGGATTCGGATATTAATGAAGACAATGTACTCCTTGATCTCTCTCAACAGCCACACTTCACCTTGAGTATGTTCATTATTTAGATGTCTGGTGTCAAATAGAATAATTGGTATTATCGCAAGTGCTTGCAGGACTTTATGTTTCTGTTAGGTTTAATAGAATTTCATTGTTTCTCCAAAATGTTTCATGCTTGCTTTTTCTTTAAGTTATTTCCCACCGTGCACTGCTTTCGATGTTGTTACATGTTTGCATGAGGCACAGCCCTATGAAGGAGCCCTTGGGCATCACGGGTCACATGTTGAGCTGCAAACTGCAAGGTCAGGAGTTGGATCTGACAAAGTCTGAATTGACTCAGAGCAGTGAGTCTGGGTTTTATGGTCATTTGTTAGATCCCTCTCAGAAGAGTAGCCTCAACCTATTTTACATGCCTACTCATCTGCAATATTTGGATTCCTTTGCTTATTTATTCTCAACCTCAATTTCAGAACGTTCCTAAGGAACATGGCTTAGTTGGAGCACAAAGTAAGCTAAGGTTGGGTAATTTGTTTATAAAATCGGAGGCCTTCTCTCTTAGGTGGGAAATCGGAGTCAGGGGGGCAGCCTTGCTCCAGGAGGCCCTCAGAGGCCACTTCCTCCTGTCTGCCTTCCTCTGCCCTCCACGTCTGCTGGTCAGAAGAGCTCTCCTCGAGCCTGCTGCTGTCTTCAGCTCGTCTGGGGGAGGAGGGAGAGAGGATGTTTGGAGCAAGCAATTTTCTTATGAAGTAGAGATGATAAACCGGTTGTTGTCACGCTGTTGATTGTTGAGGACCATCCCTTGTCCCAGGCAAGGTCTGAGGCAGCCAGAGGGAGATGGGAGATGGGTTCTATAGCCCAGAAGAAGACAAAGTCAGGGAATTCTATTGATAATGGATAAGGAGAGGGCTCTTGCCTCAGTCACAGATACTGTCAATCGGTGGGACATGAACAAGCTAATTTCTCCTGTATGTAGCTGAAATCTCTCCACATTGACCTTCACCAGTTATAAAAAGTGCTGTGCCCACCAAAAAAAAAAGTGTGTTGAAATCCCACCCTTGACCCAATATGGTCTCGCAGTGAGTCTGGCACTGGGCTGTGACCACAAGGTTAGAGATTCAAATTCATCAGCCCTTCTTTGGGAGAAAGAGGAAGCTGCTTTCTTCCATGCAGACTCAATTTACCTATATCTATCGGGTTCTGCTGGCTTGGCATCTGCCTGATGGACAGTGGACAGGCACTTGTTAATGAGGTCGCTGGAAATGTCATCACTTGGTATTTCCCATTGCCATATCTGCATGTGAAATCAGGAAGACTAAAGAGGGAATGATGCCTTCTGATTAATGATTAGACCATGGACAGACAAAACAATAAACAACTCTGTCTGGGAAGAGGTAAAACCAGATTTCTCTCAGAAGCAAGAATGGTGAGGTTTCATCTCTCCTACTTTGGATATGTGATCAGGAGGGATCAGTCCCTGAGAAGGACACCAGACTTGGTGGTGTGGAAGATCAGAAAAAAAGAAGACCCTTAATAAATGGGTTGACAGTAGCTTCAGCCATGGACTGAAACACAGCCAGACTGTGGGGATGGTCCTTGACTGGGCAACATCTCACCTTGTTCTCATTTGGGTCATTATGACCTGGAACTGATTGGGGCACCCCTAAAAACAAGTCCTCACCCATCGGACCCTGCTTAGGCTCTGCTTTTTCTTGTGTAGTCAATGAAGCCATGCATGAGTCAACTGGGTTCCAAATGTGAGTCTTTCTGAGCTATGAAAAGGTCAGGGACACACACACATATATTCAAGACACAGGGGGCACATCTGGAAGCAACAGAGCTCCAGAGACAATAAGGAAGGGCATCCCCCTCCTTACATGTGCAGCTTCTTGACTTGTGAGAAAACAATCTGTGCTCTTTGATGCCATCCACTATGGTATTTGAGGGAAAAGCAGCACTAGGTAATAAAGACACACAATTTCCAGTAATCCTGTCAGATGGTTTCCTGGAATGGACAGCCCACATTCTACTGAACTCCTTTGATCTTTCAGTTTAATAAACCCATCAACAAAGGAACTAGATTTCTTCTGACATAATTTGCTGTTTATGAACTTCCCTGGCTCTTTCCAGTGAACTGATCTTCTTCCAGGTATTCATCAACCCCTTATGGTGTGTTGTGGCATTTGCTAAGCATTGAAATCCAGGACAACAATTTGGATTTAATCATTTCTACTGCCATCTTTTGGACATGTTATCAGGAGACACAAGTACTCATAAAAGGGTATCCTGCTTGTTAAAGCCAAGGGTCATTGAAAATACGGATGATCATCCTGGAGAGGGATTGACACAGGGGTTGCAACCATGGGCTCAAAAGTAGTAACAATTGTGAGGATTGTGCAGAAGTGGATGGTGTTGCGTTCTGTGTGCATAGGGGTTGCTCTGAGTCCAAACCAACTCCACAACACCTAAGAACAGAAACTGAGTTTCCATTGGTTCCCTTCCGTCAGTGAGACCAGTGCCTCTCCTCCTTCTATTGCCCCATTCCTGATTCTCAAGTGTTGGCCCAAACACAGCCCACATCTCTCTCTTAAGTCCTCTCCATGTCCAAGGGCAGAGACACAGGAGTCAGAATTCCTTAGAGCTGCTGGGTCCTCTTTAGCAATCCTTTCACCCATCTCGGTTTCTACTATCTTGAAGCAACTTTCATGTTTACCTTTTTCAGTTTGACAATTATTCTCCTTGGCAATGTGGACCCAACAATGGCTTTCCTTTTCTATGTTATTGGCTTCAAGCTAGAGACCTCTCTGCACCCAAATCTCCCTGAACATTGAAGACACCTTTGATATTTCATGGCATTATCCATCGTTTCACATCACAGTCTCATCTAATTGCATTCTTATCTGAGAGTCCATTCCTTTGGAGTTTTTTTCTCAACCTCTAAATATTTTTGTTACCTGTTCATTTTCAACTAGAAATTGAAGAGAGTAGCTCTTTTGTGTACACAGATCTGAATATGCCAGGCTCCATGTCAAATCATCTTAGTAGTCTTCTACTGCTCCTGGATTAGGGTGGCATTATTTTAGAATGCCAAAGCCCAGTTCTCCTGGTCTTAGGGTCAGTTCTACTCTGTGCAAACCTGGGATGGCCTTCTTCTGGCTTCCCTGCATTGGTTGATACATCCTGCTCCTTCGACTTGGAGTATTTTCCACCTCTCTCCTCTCCCACTTTACCCGAACTTCTGATCGCATTTCCTGTGTCACCATGAAGGGTTGGGGTGCCTCTGTCAGAGAAACCCTTACAACATCCTATATGAGCCCACCAGCTCCTGCTGGTGTTGGGCTATGTCATTGTGCAGCAGTTACATAATCGGGTGTCAATTTGGGACTTGAGAGGATTAAGAGTGAAGGGGCGGAGTCTCCTCTGTCAAATGGGCCGTAGCCAGTGAGGCTTCTGGGTGGACATGGCCTTCCCCTAAGGATTCTGGGAATTCCAGTCTTTCCTCCCTGGAGGTGAGAGGCACTCTCACTCGGCTCACTCCCTTGGACCCTCGATACTGACAAGGCTCACTTGCTGAGAGACATCTCTGAGGAGAAGCCACATGGGCCCACACCAGTGCAGCGCTGGGTGCTGGAGAAGCCACATGGAGACTGCTGCTAGCGCTGAGAGGCTTACAATGCCACCGCGTCCAAAGGCTTTCTACCCACTGGCCTGTAATCATCCTGAATTCAGCGTCATTGCATGTGTTTCAACTGTCTAAGGAGGACTTTATAATTTGCTACCAGACATACGGGCTAGTATAGGACTTATTGGCTAAGATTAGACAGTGCTGGGATGCTTGTTTAATGTACAATTACCATTTATATAAAATTCTCTCTTAAGCATATATGCTTGTTTATGAATTTGTTTCTCTAGTCTACCCAGACTAGCACACAAAATTGACACTCATCCTCGTATCCTGAGCTGCCCCTGTGGAGTCCCGGGGTGCCAGGACTCAGACCTCACTGGCAGTTGGGGCCCACCAATGTTCCTCAGAAGAATGAATGCCAATCAGGGCCTTCTGAGAAAAATCTGCTTTGTCACATGGTGTCACTTTGAGTGCAAAGCACCACAAGTTTGCCTAAGGACCACCACTGCACTCTAACTGTGATGAGGGAAGTGCCTTGCAAATAGCAGGGTGCAGAGGGAATACTGCTCCTAGCCTTCCAGTCCACACAGGCAGGGGTTCATTCCAGACAGCACATGTTCCACTAGATCTCTGTGACCCTCAGATGGCCGTAGACAAATTCTTTACATAACACACCTCTCATAGTGCCATTGGGGTGCCTTCCCCCACAAAAATAGGAGGGGGGTTGCTAGGCCAGTTCAACTCAAGGCAGGGGGGAGAGAAGGTTTCACTCAGAAGGCTAAAGGAACGGCATTTTGGCATTTTCTCAAATGACCTAGGATGATCACAGGAACTTGTTAGAAGTTTAAGGAAAATTGAGACACCCAGGAGAGCCTGGCCCAGGAGTGGGTTCCCATCCTGATGGCCCTGCTTCTTCTCTGAGGGCTGTTTGGAACATGCACCTGCCCTCCAGCTCCACTACTGTCCACTCAGAATACTGTTCCCTAAAGCTCAAAGAACAATTCAAAGGCAGTTGATGCGAATACTTCGAGGAATGTCAAACTGCTGTTTTGACGAGGTCTAGCCTGGAGATCTCAGAAGTCTCTGGGCAAAGGTTAAGTTAGAGAGCTGGAAGGACTGCCGTTAAAAGGACATTGGCCACGTTAGTGGCTTTACTAGGAAACAAGAGTTTCCCATTGCAATGCTCTGCTTATCAAGGGTTTCTGTGATTCTATAGCCCTATTTTGACTTACCCTCAGAGCATACTATAAGTATGAGAGGAGTCATGGTTAAATGACTGTAAAAATAAAGGTATATTCTGGAGAATATACAGTCATGCTCAGAAAAAAGCCTGGACTAGGCTGCTGGAGGAGATGTATGGCCCAATCTCCCACCACCCAGTGAAATGACAGCCAGCCTCCAGCTGACCCAATGTCTCATGCACATGCATATGGTAGCCCCTCTCCCTCATTAATAATGTTTTAATTTTAGTTCTTTGATGCCTGACACCAGATCCCTTCAACACCACATGGTCACACAGGCTGGTGTGCTTCTTCCATGTGGGCTTTGTCGCTTCTGAGCTAGGTGGCCGCTTGTTTACTTTCAATCCTTTAAGACCCCAGATGCTTTATCTTTTGATAGCCAGGCACCATCAGCTTACTTCACCACATTTCCTTATGCACACATTTGTGGTCAGCGAACTTATCAGGAAGTGGGCATGAAATGTTGTTTTTAGTTCTTTGAAGCCTGATAACTGATTCCTTTGCATGTCCACCTTCCTGATATGATCACAATTCACTGACTAATTTAGCTGACCAGGTCTTTCCTCGTAGTCTGTCCTAGCCCGGAAGTTCCTCTGAAGCCTGTCTGCCATGAGCAATCCCCATGAGAGCTGAACTACTGATGGCCTAGCTTCAAACAGCACAGCGACACCAGAGCCTGCACAGGAAGGTGCAGTAATAGGGCGACGGTGTGTGTAAGCTATCTGTCACAGCCCCACAGGAGCTGAGTCCTGAAGCCCCAGAAAATGCCCCCAGTCCACCCTCAGTAAGGGTGAGGCATTTCTTTCATTAGTCTCCTATTGGACATCCAGCCTCCTTTTCCTTCCTTGGTGGATGTAGGGTACCCGTTTTCTATGAACATCCTTTCAGATCTGATGGCGCTGTGGAAAGTAACTGAGTGTTCAGCACTTCAAACAGCCGCTGTGTGGGAGAAAGCTGAGGTGCTCTGCTTCCCTAAAGATGCCTGACATTGGGAACCCCGTGGAGGGCTCTGTTCTGTTCTGCCGGCTCACTGCTAGTCAGACTTAGCCCCATGAGTGAGTTCAGTTCCCTGGTTTTCCTTGGAGATCATTGACAGGGCAGAACCTGATGTGCACTCTCATCTGCTGCCGCTTTCTCATGGCGTCCACCAGAAATCGCATCGATTGCCTCGATTTGGATCTCCCTGCACCCTTCTTTCCGAGTCCATGCCTCTCCTGGGCAGTGCCACGCCAGATGTCCCCTACACCCTTCCTTAAGGAAGAAGGGATCTAGACACTTGGATTATTTTTTCAGGTCACCATATTTTTTAAAACACAATGGCTCCCTACTCTCCCACTGTACCATGAACCCTTCTCAAAGTGTGAATCTTTTGTGAACATAAGCCGCGTTTGAAAGGAGCCCCCCCACATAGTTTTGCTTTCTGTATGGCGTGTATCTAATGTTTGTAGAGCAGCTCCATGTTCCAGCACTGTGAGTCTTAACACTAGACTTTGTGGTGCGGCTACAGCGCAGCGATGCCCATGTGAAAGTCAAGCTGTTGGTGGTGGTGTGTGCTGGGGAGTGATTCCACCTCTGGCAGAGCCCATGGGACGTGACAGAGCAGGCCTGTCCCAGGGATGGTTCCCAGCTCTGAGCTTTGCAGAGGCAGGCTGCCCTCCTTCTTGTGAGCCATTGAGTGGTTCAAACCACAGACCATCCTGCCATCCTCAGATTGCTGACCCGGGACACTCCCTGGCCTCCTTGAAGTCTGAGTTCAAAGTGGGACTCAGGGAGTCCTCGGCCTCTCTCTGTGGGCTGTGTTTTACACCAGCTCTCCATCTGGTTCCTCCTTGTGGAATGAGAGGGCTGAGAGCCCCTGGATCTGGGGGTACTAGGAGGTCCCCATGGTGAACATCCTCTCTGAAAACAGCACAGGGCACCAGCATTCCTCCCGAGCATCAGCAATTATCCCTATGTTGGGGATATTTTACAAACCTGGGAGATTGCACCCACCAGCCTTTTTTTTTTTTCACTTTGATGGTTAATGGTTTCAGGTTAATTTAAAATACTCTACAATCTCCTCTTCCCACACCACCCAAAAAATGCAAACATGGCACCCAGGGCAGAGTCACCTGTCCCCCAGCCAGCGCCCAGAGGCTGGACACTCCACGGGGGAGTCTGAGATGAGGGAGCCAATTCTGCAGTGGGAAGGGAATGGAGATGAGGTTGGTACATTGAAAGGAGAAGCCAAATCCTCTTCCCTCCCAACCTAGGCTTTCCTTGTTGAAGAGTTGGGTGAAGGTTCACAGAGCAGACCACCAGTTGTCCATTCAGTGATTGGTTCACATGTGGCTTCCTCTCATCAGCTGCAATGTCCTCAATGTGACGTCACAGAGCTCCCCCCCTGACGAGCCTCCCGCTTCTGAAATCGCTCCCAATCAGGAGAAGTGCCCTTTCTCCTGCTGCACACCTTCCCAGTACCCCTCAGTCTCCCAAGACGTTGCTTGACTACGCTAGGGAAGTGAGTTCTACCCTGACCTCATTCCCAAAGTCCTGGAGGTGCTGAGGAAAAGGCTGCATATAAAATGCATGGACGGGCAGAATGGGTTTACATGATGCTAATGTAGACAAATGACATGTGCAGTTATAGCTAGCTGCAATTTAACTAGATTAGTTAGATCAATATAATGAGTAGTGCAAGGTTAACTCTAGTTAGCCCTAGACACACTTGCTCTTTTTTCTTTCTCAAGTTCTCTCTCTCTTTCTCTTTCTCTTTCTCTCTCTCTTTCTCTCACACACACCACACACACACACACACACATATACACACACACCACACACACAAAAGTGGAACATGGTTTACAACCTGAAAACATTGTAATAGCACATACAGCACCAATGGCTAACACATCAATTTCACAGTGAACATACCATTAAGAGTGGGAGTTTGTAGGACACTCAAGAGACACATAAAATGCTGCCCTCGTAGGGGGAAAAATTGATAATGTAGACTGAAAAATATCCCTACTGTCCAAAAAAGTACTTATTTGCCATTAATCTCAATGTTAAGTCTGGCCAGGTTTACGAAGAAATTAGTTTAACAAACAGGTTCTGGAGCTAGCCCAATGAATAAAACAGACTTAGTCTGGCTTCAGTTAAAAACTGCAGGAGTTAAGTTCCAAGCACCCCCTAAATCAAAGTCCTGAGTGAGTGGTTGGGTATCCACCTTAACACACAGCAGATGGAACTGCCCATGGGCAAGCCAGAATCTTTATGGGTAATGAAGCTCTACAAATTAATTGGCCAGCCAACAGGTGTGTGGGTCAGGAGGAAGCGTGTTCTGAGCCAGCCCCCACTGACCCGTTCATCCTTAGTCATGCAGTCAAACCTCCCTCCAGTGGGACACACCATGACGCCATGTGAGACCAGTGGAGATGAGACTGCCCAGGTGAGACCAGTGGAGATGAGACTGTTTCTTCAATAGAGCGACACAGGCCACCCCGTGTTGACCGGTGCTGATCCCCAACACCTTCTTCACGGCGAGCGCCGCGAAGTCTGGCTGTAGTGTAGACCCTCAGCTGTAGAGGAGATCACAAAACTGTCATGCTAGAGTGACAATCAATAACCCAAGAACTGCGGCAATAGCAACACGCTAAGAAGAGGAGGAAAGGAGGGGAGAGGGGGGAAGGGAGAAGGGACAGAAGAGGAATAGGGGAGGGGAAGGAGGGGGAGGGAGAGCGGGAAGAGCCAAGAGAGATGAGGGAGAGAGGAAATCAAAGGGTGAGAGAGAGAAATACATTGCTTTGCTTTGCTCTTTAATCTCCTGAGTGATTCTTGTGAGCTGCAGGGAGTCAGAATGTCATCCACCATGGAGGTCAGTGTAAAAGATGACCCCTGCTTCCTGTCTGTGCCCTCCCCCGGACTCTCAGATCGCCAATACTGCTGTGGCTATTTCCTTTTGTGTGTTCTTTCCTAATCATTTTATTGGGGGCTTATACAACTTTTATCACAATCCATACACCCATCCATGTGTCAATAAGTTTCCTGTGGCAGTCATGTACTCTGGTGTCAATTTCAGGATTGGGAGTGTAGGGGTGGAATCTAGCCTGTCACTCTGGAGATAGCCAATGAGACCTCTATGTGGGCATGCCTTTCTCTGAGAATTCTGGGAAATCTCATGATATTTCCCCCATGGAGGTGAGAGACTATAGACTTAGTTCCTTGGAGACACTCAACTGACAAGACAAGATGGCAGCATGCTGGTAGACCCTGAGTCCTAGGAACTGAAGGAGTTGGAGGAGAAGCGCATGGGTTTACCCTGATGGAAATTCTGAAGCTAGAAAAGCCACAGAGAGACCCCTGTCAGTGCTGAGATGCTTCTACTGCCACTGGATACTGCTGATAGACCCTGAGTCCTGGAAATGAGGAGCCATGAGGAGACCCCTGCCAGAGTTGAGATGCTTCTACTGCCTCTGGATGCACAAGACTCTGCACCCACTGGCCTGTGATTGTCCTGGTGCCATTGCATGTGCTTTGTGAGTCAGAAGAAGACTTTATAGACTGATATCAGACATGTGGGCTAATGTCGAACTTATGACCTTGGACTGGACTGGGTTGGGATGCTTTCTCAATAAACCTTTCCCTTATCCATATACATATTTATGAATTTGTTTCTCTTGTCTACTCTAATTAACACATTTCCTAACTAAAATTCACTGCCCTCCCATCAAAGTTGACTCATAGGACTCCCCTGTGGGTTTCTGAGACTATAACTGTTTACAGGAGTAGAAAGTCCTGTCTTTCTGGCTGGGAGCTGCCGGCCGGTGTCTTTGAACTGCCAACCACAGCATTACTCCATGCATAGTGGCTCAATTTGCACTGACAGTTGACAAATATTGGCACCTGCTTCCAAGAGACTACAAAGACATTTGTATTCATCTGATATCTGTTTCCGTCTTCCTCTTCTCCATCATAAATTAAGATAGTCTCTAAAAGGCGAGCTTCCACAGGCTAATTATGTTGAATACTCTGTAGTTGATCGTGTTTACATTCCACAAACCACTTAGCTTCTTCCATACGCATGCAGTCAGAAGAATATGTTTGTCTGTGTGTGTGTGGTTGGTTGGTATTGACACATCTCTAAAATAGACCAGAATATTATCAAGATAGTTATCACCATGCTTTTTGAGTTATAATTAAAATGGATCATTTTATTATACAAAAATGTTGAATTGCAACCACACATTCAAGATTAAATTAATGTCCTCCTTCACAAAGCAATGTGAGCCATTTTTTACCTATAAATATCATAATTTGGTGTCAGTGTGTGGGGAAGAGAATTGGTATAAATATTTAATTGAGTGCATAGAAATATGTTATAGACTTCCACGGATTTTAAGACTTGATGGCACAGTACTTCAGAAAGGAAGACAAACTTGTCAATATGCAGTTATTCATAGCTGGCAATCCTAAATTTGAGCTGTCAGATATTCTTCCTAATCTCATCCTATGCTCCTAAGTCAAGGGTTTTCAGGATAATTCTATCCCTGATCATTATTTTCCCATTTAAATTTTATTACTACAGAACTACATCCATAAGCTGTTGGGAAGAAGGTTGGGCTACCCTAACTTCAGTATCTGGTCCCCAAGGAATCCGTACATGTGAAATCAATGCTGATTGACGGTGACACGGAGGGACAGGGTTTCCTTTCAGAAAGACGGTCTCTTTCTCCCCTTGAGTAACCAGTGGCTATGAACCTCCCACATCCCATTCAACCACTGGACAATTCACCAGGGCTTCCAACTGCCCATTGGAAAGAGCACAATAAATATAAAATTTGTTGATAATTCTTTTTCTTGCAAACTAGGTAACCTGAATTTAGAACCATGATCTGTGTGCTAAACATAGGCTAACATTGTGGAAGCAAAGTTCTTTGATCCACGAGGAACGTGTCCCCACAGAGGCTTGGATGAGCAAAACGGGGGGTGAGCTGGGAGGATTTAGACCTGAGAGGGAGAGGATTAGAAACCAGACTAATTCAAGCGACTCTGCTGCATTGATTCTGGCTCACAGAGACTCTACAAGACAGAGAAACATCATCCATAGGCTCTCTAAGCCTATATTCCTTCCTGAAGCTGATGGTGTCTCCTTCTCTCATGGCGCGGCTGATGCGGTGAGAGCTGCCCTTGTGGATGCCTGCTTCGGACTTGTCATAGAGGAGTTGTCATCTAACCAAGTACTGGTTAGATGTGGGGCAGCTAACTGCAAGGTCAGCAGTTGGAAGCCGTCAGCCACACCTCAGGGGAAAGACGAGGCTTTCTACTTCTGTAAAGAACTATAGTTCTCAGAAAACCACAGGGGCAGTTATGACTTGTCCTACGGGGACACCTCGAGTCAACATCAACTCCACCCCACATCTCAATCATGAAATTGACATTAGCACATGACCGCCACAGAAATGAACGGGCAGGCCTACTTGGATTTATGATTGACAGAGGACTCTGTGCAGTGGGCTTGGCTTTGATTCTTTCCAATGTGAGTGTGGATAACAGGGGTCCTGCTTTGCAGGATGGAGCCCCAGTCCAGACAGGGCTGCTTGGGTAGCTCATCGCTCCCCTGGGAGCTGCAGAAGGAATAGAACTCGATGCCCAGAGCCAGAGAGACAGGGCCACGCACAGCAGGAGAAGACTCCTATGGAGTCTTATGTGGGATTTTACTAAAATCAGTTAAGCAAACAGCAGATATACCTCTCGGAGCTTACCCCGAATAAGGGCTCCCAGACACATCGGTGTAGAACTGGACCTCGTGGGTTTTCTAGGGCCCGAGTTCTTGGAAACAGATCACCAGGCCATTCTTCTGAACCACCCACCTTTCTGCTAACCATGGTACTGCTCAAGAGTTATAGCAGTCACTATTGACTTCTTGGGAGTAGTTTGAAAGTGTGTTTTCTCGTTGCCACAGGAAACACGGTAACTCGCATTTTGTAGAGGTTGCAAGTCCGACGAAAGCCTGGACTCCAGTCTGTTGATGGGCACTCTGTCTGCCCACGGTGAGGTAAGCTTTTGAATCCACAAGCCATTCCAAGGGAGACAGACAGGACTTTCTATTCCCGTAAAGGACAGTGTGAGAGACTCGCAAGGCCAGTTCCACTCTGCCTTACAGGCTGGCTGTGAGTTGACTGGAATGGATGGCAGGAGGGTTTTGGTTTGATCCTTAGGGCCAGGTTTCCTGTGAGTGCCTGCTCCCCTATAGTTGTGGGGTGAGGAGGAGGGATGTGCAAGGTCTCTATGATGTGGACCCTGAGCTCTGGGCCTGGCTGTCCTTGAGGCTCCTTAGGGACCCCTCTAGCCCAAGTCAGTAGGATCCCCACTACTTTCTAAAAGTGGTGGCTCATCTTGCTGTTGATATGAGTAGGTGATAACCCTGTCGTGACTTCCTTGGCAGATGGGAGTCTGCATTTCAGTGCAGTGAGCAGCGGTGACTGCTAGCCGCCAGGCCGGCACTTCAAGCCCACCAGTTACTCCAAGGAAAGAGGAAGAGGGTATCTCTTCTCATAACCATCTACAATCCCAGAAGCCCTCTGTCAGCTCTCTATGAGTTGGAATCAACTCGATGGCAGTGGGCCCCGGCTTGCTTGTTTTTCCCACGGAAATCAAACTTGCTATCACCCAGGCATTCCGATAACTAACTATGGACAAGACAAGTTGGCAGAGTCCCAAGAGCTGGAGGAGTCGGAGGAGAAGCCACGTGGCCTTACCCTGATGGAACTGGACCTATGAAGCTGGAGAAGCCCTGTGGAGACCCCCGCCAGCGCTGAGTTGTTTCTACCAGCACTGGATGTTGTTGATGGACCTTGAACCCTGGAAGCAAGGAGCCATGGGGAGACCCCTGCCAGCGCCGGGGTTCTGTACCCACTGACCTGTGACTTTGTGAGTCGGAAGGAGACTTTATAGACTGGTATCGGACATATGGGTTAATATCAGACTTATGACTTTTAATTGGGCTGGGTTGGCATGCTTTCTCAATCTTCCATTCCTTTTGCATATAAACCTTTTCCTTATATCCATATGTGTGTTTATGAATTTATTTCTCTAGTCTACCCAGACTAACACAATTTCCAAGAGTGAGCATCTTTCCATGAGGAAAACATCTCATCGTTCACCTACAGAGCAGGCAGCAGTCTCAAACTACTGACCTTGCAAATAACTAGCACTGTACGCTACCCAGGCTCACAATCAAAGGCAGAATTAAACACAAACCCATTAGCTCTGCTAGGCACGGATGTGCCCTGACTAGCAGACGTGACATCAACCACCCAATTAATGCGTGTGGGCTAGACATGAAATCATAATTAGTGATGTTTATAGCCTTCACCACAGCATAAAAACGTGAAATTAGAACCCTGTGATGGGAAGGCAGGCATCAAAGGGTGTGCAGGAGGAGGGGGATGGGCTGGGGGCAGGAAGGGGCAATTCTCCAGAAGCCATCCTTGTCTCCTGGAGCGCATGCACAGGAACCCAAGAGCCCCTTGATCTGCATCTATGGAGTTTAGGTTGATGGCAGAGGTACTGCTTGGAAGGAGCTTTGGTGGTGGGATTGGGTTCTACGTTGGGCTGCTAACCGCTGGGTCAGTAGTTTGAAGTCACCAGCCTCTCAAAGGGACAAGGATGAGGCTTTCCACTCCTGGAAAGATTGACAGCTTCAGAAACCCACAGGGCCAGTTGTCCTCTGTCCTACAGGGTCGCTGGGAGTAGGTAAGAA
>PVJH01030758.1:0-24458 GCA_004026705.1 Nesogale talazaci
TGAGCATCACAGAATGCCAGGTTATTAGAACAAAAGTGTCCTTGCATTGAAGGAGCACTTGAGTAGAGAGGCCCAATGTCTGCTACCTTAATACTTAACATTTAAATATATGTACATAGATCTATTTCTCTATCATCATATAGAAATATATTTACATAAGTATGTGGGATGATCTTTAGTCATTTCTGGTTCTAATGCAGCGAGCCCCAGAGCTGGGGTTGGAGGGAGACTTCATTGTTCTCTCTTCATAGTCAGAAAGGCATCCCCTCAGCTTACTTGTTCTGTGGCAGGTGCGAACAAGGCGTCCGTGAGCAGAATCTCTTTCCTTTTTACCTCTTCGTCACCATGGCCTGGATCACAGATGCTTGCCCCACACCTGGAGACCCCATGGGGGTGTGGATGGAGTGGGAGAATCTCCAAGGTCTAGGGGTGAGGAAGTCCCTGGGTTGTAAGGCATCCTCAGATTAACCCTACATTATCAAGACTTGGGTGGCCACCGAGGGCTTCTTCCTTCTTGATTTATCGACAACAGGGCTGGATCTGGCCTGGGACTTCAGCTAAGTGATGAGGGCTAACACAGCATCCCCGACCCTCTCTCTCTGCCCATAGACTTTAGGGCTGCATTTCCTCCTGACTTGGGGTTCTTGGCTGTCTCCCCCACACACAATAAAGAGGAGCAGGCTTTGTATTATCTCAAGGCCAATCCACACTCTATGACTCAAGTGGTTCTTTCTAACACGAGGACTTGGAAAGTTCTTTGTCTCCCCAGACAACTTGAAGAAAGCCAGCGCACATTATTCCCATGACTCCAGACGCATTCTGTTCTGTCCTTTGGCTCCCTGAGTGAAGCTGAAACGCTTCTCTACCCTTGAGTTTGGGAGCAAAAGGAATGTGTCCCAACCCCCCAAATATCAGCAGTCCATTCCAAGGAGCCAACAGGATGTGTATGGCTTGCAGGTGACCTCCTTCCAGCCTGAGGTGGAGATCAGTTCCTCCTCACTCATGGTTAAGCCTCCGAGCAGAAAGAGAGCCAATGAGATGCAGACTCCTGGGCCAGTCCCCAAGTTCTGACTCAGTAGGGCTGTGGTGTGTGTGGTGGGGGAAGGTCAGTGAATTTGTATTTCTACCAAGCTTTGGAGTGACGCTGATGCTGACGCTGCTGGCCTCAGGATGACAGTGTCTGCCTACTATCACATATGACCTCCTTCCTGTCAATGCTTCACATCCAAACCCAAACCTCCAGGTCCTGACGAGGCGTATTGAGAAGGAGGGGGTCATTCAAAAGTTGATGGAAAAAAATCTCATGATCTGTTCATTCCATTCTCCCATGAACTTATCCATCTTTGTTTCCAAACGCAGTTCATTTGCTCATTCGACACATAACTAGGGGCCCGTGTGTTTGGCTGTGCTCGCTGGAGAAACAAAACCTGAGATGCTTGTACGTGTGTGTGGACATAGAAAGAGATTTAGATCAAGAAAGGGCTCGCACGGGTGGAGAAGTGGGTAAGTCTGGCTCAGTGCAAGCCTGTGGGTCAGATGTAAGCTGGAAGCTTCTGACGTGGGTAGCTGCGGGGGCCGCCAGACAGGAAGCAGGAAGATGGAGCAGAAAGACCACAGAGTGGAGCATGCAAGCTGAATGAATGTGAGTTGGCAGCTCTCTGATGGCTCCTGGGACTGGCAGCTGATAGAACAGCCAGCTGACAACGTCGATGAAGAATCCAGATCCAGCCGTGGAAACGAGCCAGCTTTTCCACACACTGTCAAAGAAGACAAAGAGGAGGCCGCAGCTGAATCCAACCATGTCACTCTAAGCAAGCGCTGTGACAGGATTAAGGAGGAGGTCCGTTCTCTCTCAAATGCACACAAACTTTGGACGTGGAGTAAGGAAGTCCAAGAAGAACACATTTGAACTACGGTGCTGGCAAAGAATATGGAAGAACAAGCACACTGGATGGAGTATTCAGAATGCTCCTTAGAGGCCAGGATAGTGAGGCTTGGTCTCATGTACTTTGGCCGTGTTGTCAGGAGAGACTCATCCCTGGAGAAAGACATGGCTTGCGGTAAAGTAGTGGAGTGGGGAGGAGAGGAAGGGCCTCACCGAGTCGGATGGACACGGTGGCTGCCACAGTGGGATCAGACCTACGAATAACCAGGAGGCTGGTGCAGGACTGGGGAGCATTTCGTTCTGCTGTGCAGGCAGTCACTCGGAGTCTGCATGAACTCAGCGGCACCTCATAGCATCACCCTCTTCCCTCCTCTAACTGCTTGGACGGTTCCTGGGGACCCCATCATGTAGTTGACCACCGTAGGTTAGATCATGTCCTCAGAGAATCCTGGCCTACCCAAGCTGGCATAGGACCGATCACGCACAGTCCTGTGTGCCGCGGTCTAGGCATCAGGAGGCTAACGCCCTGGGGCAAAGGAGGCAAAGCAAGGAACCAGTGGAAACTTGATCATACCACCCTGAACACCAACTCCGCCATGTGCATCAGCATGGAACTGTGGCTCCTTTTCCAGACGTTCATCGCCAGAACTGTCTAGGAAACCTCTGCTGGATGGACTTGACCCTTCAACCTTCTGGCTCATCGCCAAGAGGGTTAAGCTTTCGCCCCACCCAACGCCTCCGATACAAGGATTTAGTGGTTGTTGCTGGAGGCTGTTGAGTTGACTTCCATGGACAGTGAGCCTGTGTGGCAGAGAAGAACCACCCCTGCTGGGTTTTCTTTATCGAAGCAGATGGACGCCTCTTGCTCCCAAGGATCCATTGGGTGGGTCGAAACCACCAGCCTTTGACCCAGTGGTCCCGTGCTTCATTGCAGTACCAGCAGAGCTAAGGGTTAATGGTGTGGAGACATAGAACACGTGGTTCGGGGAGAGAGAGGAGTCAGGGAGGCTATGCTAGCGAGGATGATCAGAAAAGTAAAGAAGTGACAATTGATCCAACGTAGAGGGCAGAGCAGACCCTATTCCAGGCAGAGGGAAAGGCAGGTGCAAAGGTCCTGGGGAGAGGGACAGCGTGATGTGCTCAGAGAGCAGCAAGGAGGCAAGGAGGGCTGGAGCCAAGCAAGCAAGGGGAAGAGAAGCAGGAGAAGAACTCAGAAAGGGAGTCAAGGACCAACATATGTGGGGTCTTCTCAGGCATATCAAGGTTTGGGACTGTATTTGAAGGGTGCAAAGGGGAGTCTTTGGATGGCAGGACATGATCCGGTCTATGTTTGCATAGGAGCACTCTCGCTGCTGAGGGTCAATGGAAGGCAGGGATCAGGAGTGGAGGCAGCGAGGCCAGGGAGTAGGTCCCCACTGCCAGCCAGAGAGGCGTCTTATGGGCTATAGACTAACAATTGCTGGAGGAGCCTGGCTAGACCCCCAGTTCTGCCTGCTGAGCGAACAAGTGAATCTTAGAAGAAACACAATCAGATGGTTCCTTAGAATGAAGATGAAGAGGATAAAGAGACTTCCGCTTGCTGACTTGGGACCCATCTTCAGGAAAGAGCAATCGTTAGAACCTTCTGTTGCGGTTGTTAAGGTAAAGGGTCTGAGGAAACAAGGGACACA
Organism: Nesogale talazaci; assembly: GCA_004026705.1. NCBI lineage: Eukaryota > Metazoa > Chordata > Mammalia > Afrosoricida > Tenrecidae > Nesogale > Nesogale talazaci. Next base: position 3,556 of record PVJH01030758.1, read on the forward strand.
CTCATGGAGATGGGGAAGGGCACCATCATGACCATGACTCAAGAGTACCACGGGTTAGTCAAGAAGGTGCCAGAGCTGGCCACGTCTCCTTGTGTTGTCGGGAAGATTGGCAAGGGTGGAAGGAACGAGACAGCAACTTCCCACAATAACCATCCAGGCAGGACATGAGGGCAGCGAGGAACCTGGATGGAGTAGTGGGTTACACGTTGGGCTGCTGACTGCCAGGCCAGCAGGTTGCAGTCACCAGATGCTCTCTGGGAGGAAGATGAGGAAGCCCTTCTTGAGTTACAGTCTTGGAATCCCACAGGGGCAGTTCTACCATGAGTTAGTGTCACCACGAGCTAATGTCAACTCAATGGCAGTGAGTTGGGGGTTGTTTCGAGGCTCCACTCTGAGCCATGGAGATGCTGACCAGTGGACAGGGTCCCATAGAGCCTATAGGTTTGGCCAACCACTTGAATGTGTGCAGTGAGAACAAGATTGGAATCCAGAACACATCAGAGTGGTTTAGTTTGGTCAGCCACGTCATGGTGGAGAGTTAGCAGTACTTCAGTGTTCGGTCTGGATTGCTGGAAGACAATGGCAGGAAGGGATGACCAAGCCACGGTGGTGCCTGTCTTCAAGACCTCCCAGTCTTCTGAAACGAGCAACCTTTATGGAAATCTGGGTAAGATTCTTCCCCAGTGTGGGGACATCCCTGTTTGGACCATGCTCGGTCAATTCATGTGATCCGAGATCTCTCTTTCAGGGCTCCATTTCTGTGACAGATGTCATGGGAGAAGCTCCCTTGGCATCATGGACTCCAGTGGTTAGAGAGGCTTGGCTTGCAAGCTTACCTGCGTTTGGAAAAACCTAAAGACATGACTTGAGAAGCATCAGAACAACACCGCAGAGGTTTTCTGTGAGGGTTTCCCCAAGTCACTAAGCATCTAGACAACTCGTTTCAGATCACAGGCATGGCCCATGCCCACAGATCAGTAAACACTTGTGCCGTGGAAGCGAGAAGCAGTATTCTAGTTTGGACGATTCACTGGTTGCCAGCTGGCAAGGGAGGGGGTGGGCGAGCTTGGAGCTTCTTGGCATTTTTTTTCTGTTTATCAATTATTCCTTCGCAATCCAAAGGCCACCTGGAATTTTCTTGCCATTGTGAGATCCTCAATAATATGACAGTGAACCCCCCCCCCCAATCCTGTGTTCTGTGGAAGATTAAACAAACGTCTATGTGTACTTGGGGGGCAGGTAGGGGCCCTTTTTCTCAGTCACTTTTTTCGTCGGGCTCTGGCTTCCCCTAGCACTGTCTGTCTTGCATCAAACTGATTCACCTCGAAGCCCATTTACTTCCCTTATTTCCCACGGCAATTGGATTGGAAGCTAATGTCCCATGTGGCTCATTCTTGGACTGGAGCTGTACTCTGAACATCAGAATGCAGCTCCTTTAACCAAGACTGTGCAGCAAGAGCTCCTGTCTTTCCTCTCATCTTGTACACAACTCGGAAGAGGATGTCAATCCCACGTCTTCGTTTCATTTCTCAAAGCTCTCTTTACCTTGCCAATTTTCTTTCTGTATCCCTGTGTGCCAAATCTTCCAAACTCTCTCCCTAACCTTCCAGCTTTCCACTCAGTCTTGCATCTTTCTTTCTGATGGCTCTTCGGGCAAATCAGCACCAAAGCCTGGAAAACTGGCTACCAAACAGAATGTATTCGAGAGAAGAGAGAGATGGATTTGATCCAGACAAGCTGCAGTCACTGCACCCTCTCTCCCGGAGTCTGATTGTCATGGTGTAGCACATTTCACAAATATTTGGGCTGACTGGGTGGGGACAAGCAGGGAGAAAGCAAGGGTTTCTATCACAGTGTGTTAGTCTGGGTAGACTAGAGAAACAAATCCATAGACACTCATGTATAAGGGAGAGGAATGGAACATTGAGAAAGCATCCCAACCCAGTCCAGTTCAATCCCACAAGACTGAGATTAGCCCATATATCTAATAACAATCTATAAGTCCTCTTCAGACTCACAAAGCACATGCAATGATGCCACGACAATCACAGGACAGTGGGTACAGAGTCTGGTGTATTCAGTGGCAGCAGAAGCATCACAGCACTGGCAAAGGTTTCCTCATGGCTCCTCTGGCTTCGGAAGTCTGGTTCCACATCAGGGTAGGTCCATGTGGCTTCTCCTCTTGGATGTCTCACAGGAAGCCCGCCTTGTGTCTTGTCAGTATTGTGCCTCCAAGAGAGTGTTGTCAGTAGATAGTCTTTAAGGAAGTGAACCGAGAGAGATAGTGTCTCTGCCTCCAAGAAAGAATTACCACATTTCCCAGAATTCTCAGGAGAAGACCATGCCCACACAGGTCTCATTGGCTATCTCCAGATTGGCAGGCTGGACTCCACTCCTACGCTCTTAAACCTCAGATTGGCACCTTGAGGTGACTGCCGCACACAGACAATTTCAGGCATTGGTGTTTCCAATGTCCCCTCTCAGCTCTTCTCCACTGACTAGGAGGGGTCCTCCCTGGCTGTTCATCCTATGTCAGCCTGTCTTGATCCATGCTGGCGGCTTCTTTATATTGTCCATCGGCACCATATTGAGCCTCTCTCCTCACCTCCTTCAAGGAGGGAAACCACCAATTCTGATTCAGGTAAAACAGTCCAACGAGCTCACAAGGGGTTAAAGCATAGATGCGAAGTCCACTCAGCCACCGTATCAATCATTCTTTCATATTATTGTTATGCGTCCTTGGGAAAGTCTTCATTGTCTTTTACAAATTTATTTATCATTTCATTGGAGGCTCGTACATCTCTAATCACAATCCATACATACACATTGTGTCCAGCACATGCATGCATATCTGTTGCCATCATCATTTTTGAAACATTTTTTTCCTACTTGAGTCCTTGGTATCAGCTCCTTATTTTTTCCCTCCCTCTCCTTCCCTCCCTCCGTCCTCCCCTCCCTCCCTCCTTCCCTCATGAACCCTTGATAATGTATAAATTACTATTATTTTTTCATGTCTTACACTGACTAATATCTTCCTTTAATCACTTTTCTGTTGTCCAGCCCCCTGGGAGGAGGTTATATGTCCATCAGTTCTCCCTTTCTCCTCCACCTTCCCCTTCCACTCTTGGTATGGCTATTTTCATTATTGGTCCTGAGGGGGTTATCTGTCCTGGATTCCCTGTGTTTCCAGCTCTTATCTGTACCATTGTATATGTACTGGTCTAGCTGGGTTTGTCAGGTAGAATTGGGGTCATGATCGTGGGGGTGGAGTCAGCATTAAAGAAGTAGAGGGAAGTTGTATGTTTTGTCAGTGCTATGCTGTACCCTGACTGGCTCATTTCTTCCTTGTGACCTTTCTGTATGGGGATGCCCAATTGTCTACAGATAGATTTGGTTCCCCAATCCATACTTCCCCTCATTCACAATGATATGAATTTTTTGTTCTGAGTCGTTGATGCATTATACCTGATCCCATCAACACCTCATGCTCACACAGGCTGGTGTGATTCTTCCATGTAGAATTTGATGCTTCTCAGCTAGATGGCCACTTGTTTATCTTCAAGCCCTTAAGACCCCAGATACTACATCTTTTGATAGCTGGACACCACCAGCTTTCTTCACCACATTTGCATATGAGCTCATTTTGTCTTCAGCAAATGTATTGGAAAGGGGAGCATCACAGGATGCCAGGTTTTTAGAACAAAAGTGTTCCTGCATTGAAGGGAGTACTTGAGTAGAGGTGCAAAGTCTATCTGCTCCCTTAATACTTAACATATAAATATATGTACAAGAATCCATTTCTTTATGTTTATACAAAATATATTTACATATGTATATGCCAGTATTTAGACCTCTATAAATGTCCTTTGTCTATTAGTTCTTTCCTCTATTCCCTTTTACTTTCCTCTTGTCCCACTATCAAGTTTGATCTTCATTCGGGTTTCAGTAATTTCTCTGGGCTACATTGTCCTTGCCTCACCAGGCATCCTATGCCCTCCTTGTCATTGATTTTAGATCACTTGTTGTTCCCTTGTCCCTGGGTTGCCTGACATCCCCCCTTCCTTTCCCTACCTCTCCTTCACCCGTGTCCCCCTGGAAGCATTGGTCCCATTATTTTCTCCTCTGGATTGTTTATCCCACCTATCTTATTTAGGTAGACAAACAAAGACAATAATGAGCACAAAAACAAGACAGCACAAAAGAAATCAAAAACAACAACAACAACTCCCCCCCCAAAACAAAAAACAACAAGAACAAAAACAACTACAAAAGAAAAAGAAGAGCCTATAAATAGTTCCAGGTCTATTTGTTAACCTCTAATAGTGCTGTTCAGTCTGATGGGGTGCCATGCCCTGGCCCCGAAGTCTATTTTTGGTATTTCCTGGCGACTTTATTGGTTTGTGCCCCTTAGTGCTTTGTTGCATGCCTTTAGTGTTTCGTCCCAGTGTGGTGGGGTCAGATCAGGCACAATTCCCACACTCTGTCTCCAATGTTGTCCCCCATAGTGCTATGGGTCAGTGAGGGCCATCGTGTCTTATGGTGAGGCCGGCCCTATGGTTCTCTCTGTGCATTGGCTTCTCTGAGCAGGAATATCATCCTTGGGGCTTGGTGGGTCAGGATGTGTTCCACTCTCTCTCCTTCTCTCTTCATTTGTGCCTGTGTGCTATGATCAGATGTGCCCCTCTCCCTGAGTTGTCACTTCAATGCTGTCCTCTGAAGTGAATTATTCTGGGGACAGGGGGAGTGTCAACGTAGTTGGGATGGGGACCTCCCTGTAGATCTCTCTATTGGTTCCCTGCTTCATGCCGGTATGCTGCATTCACATCTTGGCACCCTCTGTGGGGAAGTTTTACAACTTTGTATCCCTTAGTTTCTTCACTTGCAAGTGGGATAATACTAATACTTTCTTAAAAGGGTTATTGGGAGAATTAACTGAATTAATGTTGTTGTTGTTGCTGATGTAGAATAGGCTCTTGTGAAGATTAATGGTGTGTGTCAACTTGGCCAGGCTATGAGTCTCATGGTTTGGCAGTCACTGGATAGAGTGCTCTTCCATAATGTAATCATGATCCTTTTTGTGATCTGATGCAGGCAGCCAATCAGTTGAAAATCTAATCAGTTGTAGCCAATCAGTTTCCTTGGGGGCATGGCCTATTTCTGATATACGTGGATGTTCTGACAAAGCCCACTGCCATCATTCAATTCCAACTCATCTTGACCTATGGAACAGTATAGAACTGCCCTTATGTGTTTCTGAGCCTATATCTCATTACAGGTATAGAAAGTCTCAGCTTTCTCCCTTGGAGTGGGGGGTGGTTTCAAACTTTTGACTTGCGACAAGCAACTGAGGTGAAACCGCTACACCCCAGAACTCTTTTAGTGGTGATAGAAATACACACAATATTGCTACAATTGGGTCAAATATTTGTGAGACACAAGACTCCAGTTGTGTACTATATGTCTTTCTGCATTTCTGTCAGACTGAGGCGTATAGAGGTGCTGGCTAGTTGGCCCTGCTTTCACTAGACAACGTCATGAAAGAAAGAGATGAGCTCGGGGTTTCGGAGTCACAGTTCACGTGCGATATAAATGACCTAAAAAATGCCTTACTTCTTTTAGTAACAGAACGGATATTGCAAAGAGAAAGCAAACCCAGAGTCTTAGTCTCAGTGTGGCTGAATCACAATGACAATTGGATTTACAGCCTCCAATGGTGTCTGAAGTTGAAGTGAGGACACTTATGAGGAAGAAATGAGATGCTGAAATGTGAACTGGGGACAGACAGGGAAGCGAATCAAGACTCGGTGAACATCAAATCCCTAAATGCTGCAGAATCCCTCATATCAACAGAACCAGCCCACTGATTCCTATCAGAAGACAGCACTTTAAATCCGTCTATGAAGTCACCCTCCCCAGTAAAACGAATCTCCTTTCCATCCTGTCTGACGAGATTCGGCTGGCTGTGAAGAAGAAGAGCCCTTGTCGGAGGCATCACCTGGGGCCTTGCCTGGGCATCCCAGAGGCAGATGCCTTACCAGAGGTTGTTGATTGTGTTCAGGACTCACGTCCATCACATGGCTTTGGTTCTAGGCACACAGTGAGACTTCAATCCCAGCAAGCCCCACCAGGTCAAGAACAAAAGGTGGCCCGGAGCAGGTCTGGCATACTCCAAAAGAACTACTCATAAAAGGAAAAAATGAGACAGAAAAATGGATCGCGTGAAAAGAGAGAGCTTCTTGGATTTCCGGATTTGTACAAACAGGGGTCTGGAGGCGAGGTGTGGTCATGGCTGTGGAATAATGATGGAAGAACCAGAAAGTTGGTGCAGTCTGAGTTTATTGATACAGGCCCACCAAGAATAGAGTCTGTCTTCAGTGTTCCAGCGCGAGAGGTTAGGCAAGGACTAAACGGAGGGTAGGAAAGTGGTTATGTACTGGGCTGCTATCTGCAAGTTCAGCAGTTCTATGCCATTAGCTGCTTCAAGAGATAAAGACTGGACTTTCGAGGCTTGGAGAAGCTAGGCAAGGATCTAATAGTTCATTTGGTGGGTTTCACTGAAGCATAGGTTAAGTGGTGGACTACACAAAAATCAAGTGGAAATGCCAGCCATGCCTTGTTATACTGTAGAAGAAGGTATCTAGAGGTTTAGGGAAACTGGCATGCTAGAATGGATTTGTCATGGTAGCCCTCCAACCACCCAAGAGGGCACATCTTTTCTCATAACAGTGTGGAACGAATACATTAAGGTAGCCCCAACATCCTTCAAACCTACTGTGAAGGCTAATTTTTTTTTTTTTTTGTAAATCAGATTTGACCGTGGGAACTGCCCTAAACTGAATGAAGACCCCTCACTATAACAGTGGTAGGGACCAAGTGGTGGCACTTAATCACCAAGAACAAGCTAGGCATGGTTCTTTTGATGGCCAGCAATGCCAACGCTGTAATCAGAAGCATCTGAGTCTTTGGATTTATGACATTGGTGACTGAGTCATGGTGCTCCGAAGAGTGAAACAAATAGGAAATGAATGAAATATTTACTTGATTTGTGCAAGTGGAAGACTTCTAGGTCAAATGAATGGCCGTCTAACTTGGAACTGATGAAAGAGAGAGCCTCACTGCCTCCCTAGTCACTTCCCAGATTTGCACTGCTTTAGAGATGCACCAGGCCTTGAGTCAAGGGGTGGAGAGTCTCCTTGGGGAACATCTAACTCCCTGCCACAGTCACACTTTTATAGTCAATCTCTCTCCCAAATGATTCCCATAAAATGACTGCCCACTGGGGAACAGGACAGAATCGGAATTGGGGGGGGGGGATTTCTGGACATTGGCTCTGAAGGGACATTAATTCCAGGCAATGCAAAACATTACTCTGGCCCATTGGTTAAGAGTGGGCATGTGGAGGATGTGCATGGGTTCAGCAACAGGGATTTCCACTCAAAGAGACTGACCTGACTACAGCCCCTGCTGACGCTCAATCTGCCAGCAGCAGAGATCAACACCGAGTCTGAAATAGGGGACCATTCTTCAGGGAGATCTGCCAGCCAGCCACCTGGTGGCAAGTCAATGACATCAGACCACCTCCATCATAGAAAGAACAGCATTCTGTTCTTACGAGGATAGACCTTTGCTCTGGATATGGATTTGCTTTCCCTATATGCCTTGCTTCTTTCCAAACTACCTTGTGTGGACTGCACTTACAGGAAGTCTCTCTACCATCATGACACCCTACACAACATTGCCCTGGACCAAGGAACTCACTTTAGGGCAAATCATAAAATGTCTATCGATGGGTCAACGCTCACGGAATCCACTGGTCATACCATGTTCCTCAGCCTCCTGAACCAGGTGGAATGACAGAATGATGGAATGAATTCCTACAGATGCAACTATGGATCCAATAAGGTGACCACACTTGCTGGGTTGTGGAAATGTTTTTCAGGAGGCTTCCAAGTCTAGGAGCCACGGGGGTGGAAATGGAGTGGCATCTCTCATTATCACCCCCAATGTCCCACTCACAGTGTTTTTGTTTTCTGTCCCAATGACCCTATGCTGTGTGAGTGTAGAGGTCTTAGTTCCAAAGGGAGGAATAATCCCACCTGGAGACACAACACTGAGCTAGAAGCTAAGAACTAGTGGCCACCAAGCCACTTTGGGTCCACAGGCAAAGAGAGTAGTTACCATACTTTCTGGCATGATTAAAAAGGGAAAGTTGAGCTGGTTTTACATAATGGAGGCAAAGAAGAATGTGTCTGGAATCCACAAGATTCCTTAGAACGTCTCTTAGTATTACTATGTCTGTCATTAAAGTAGGTGGAAAGTATTTTATAATTCTTACATGACTATCAATGAACTAGGCCTTTCAGAAATGAAGGTTTGTGTTATCCCCTCTTGGCAAAGAACCAAGGCCAGCTGAGGTGAATGGTAAGGGCAGAAGTAACATGGCATGGGTAGTAATTCTAAGCACTAATTCCAACCATGTGACCAGTTGCGGAAATGAAGATTATAGCTGTTAAAAGTATTTATTTTTTGATCTATTATATGTACATATATATATATATATATATATATACACTTCAAAGATTTGTGGAAAACTGGAATGAAAAGAGTGTTGAGGGTGGGAAGAGGGGAGGGAGGGGCTAAAGAAGAACTGATACCAATAGGTCAATAGAAAGTAAATGTCTAGATCATAGTGATAGCAGCATATGTGCAAATACATTGATGCAATTGATGTACAGATTGTTATAAGAGCTGTAAGAGCCCCCAATAAAATGGTCTTTAAATAAAAGGTAATGTTGCTTTTACATGGACTTTTCAAGGCCCCTTCAGATATAGAAAATATTTTTGTTTTCTTCCCTTCCTTAAAAACACAAGCTACTGGGTTGAGCCCCGGTGGTTGAGTGAGGGACTGCGGCCCGCGGGCTCTGCGGTTCAAATCCAGCGGTGCCACTCAGGAGCAGTACCAGGTAGCGCCCAAGACCACCAGAGGCAGTGATGCCCACACACACACAAAAAAACCACAAGCTACAGGGCTGAGCCCTGTTGGTGTAGTGGTTGTGTGCAGGACTGCGGCCCACAGGGTTGACGGTTCAAATCCAGCAGCAGCTCTCCAGGAGCAAGGCTGGGCTTGCTACTCCCACCGGGGCAGTGATGCCACAAAACAAAACAAACACAAAAATATAAGCTACAGGTGGGTTTAATAAATGTCTGGTTGCATGACCATTAGTTGTGTCATATTAGGCATAAATATGACTGCATGATTATCTTTTTTTTTTTTAAAAGAGAGACTCTGAGTGCATCAATGTGATGCATACAGATGCCAAGTTGGCAAGGGTGGACGATGATGACTTATGTTGGGTATCAATTAGACTGGGCTATGATTTGCAGTAATTTGGCAGACACTGGGCGGATTACACTTCCATAAGCAATGTCATGTAGTCATCCTCCGGCCTGTCATCCGATGTGAGAAGCCACTCATGTGAAGGCAATCCATGTCCAATATATGTGGATGCGCTGGCAAAACTTTCCTCTCTCAATCCTACCTCTGACAAGTCATTGTCTGACCTCCTGTTCTTGGGATGTGAGCCAGCAGCCTGATCTCGGACCTACCATTTTTTGAGTTCATTGGCCCCTGAAACCTAATGAGTCAGGAGAAGCCCCCAGCCTGACACCTGATCATGGATTGGGGACTTGCCAACCTTCACAACTATGTGATGTGAGCCATTTCCTTGAAGTATCTATCTATCTATCTATCTATCTATCATCTATCTATCTCTCATATATAGATATAGAAATAACTATCCTAAAGATAGAGATCTATCTATCTATCTATCTATCTATCTATCTATCTATCTATCTATCATCTATCTCACTGTTTCCTTTAGAAAGTCCAGCCTATGACAGCCCCAACTCATGGCACCCTCATACTCACCTCATACTCAATTAGTACAATGCTGCCTGGTCATGGTTGGCTGTGGCCCAGCGGACCTTCATTGACTAGTTTTGGAAGGGGTTCACCAGGCCTTTCTTTCTAGTCCATGTGAGTGTGGAAGCCCCGCTAAAACCTGTTCAGCATCATAGGAGCAGGCAGCCTCCACTGGCAGGCCTCTGCCTTGACCAGAAATGAAACCCAGGTCTACCATGGAACCGCCACTGCCTCACATCCCATGAGTGAGCAGATAGCAAGTACTTAGGGAAGGCCCTGGTGTGCAGCAGGTGCCCGTGATGATTGTTCAGTGTGAGGAACTGAATTATCATTAGGTGCCGTTGCGTTACAACAGAACTAACACAACCTGGTCCTGCACGGTGCTCACAATTGTTCTTCTGTCTGCAGCCACCTTGTCAGTTCATTCTGTCCAGGGTCTTCCTCTTGTTCACTACCCCTTACATTGCCATCATGATGTCCTCTTCCAGGAACTGGCCTCTCCGGACAACATATCCAGATGACGTGCAATGAAGTCTCGCCATCTTGACCTCAAAGGAGCACTTCTTTCAAGGCAGTCTTATCTGTTCTTTGGGAAGTCCATGAATCGAATTGGGTCCCTCAAAACTCATTGCAGTCGACTCTAACCTGGATGCCATGGTTATTATAATTCCAGTTGGGACTGGGTTGTCTTTGTCTTTAATGGGGAAGAATTCATGTGAGATGTGAATTCAGTCCATCTCGTACTACATAGAAAAGGAGTCGATGAATCAAGCTGAGGCGGGGGAAGAAGGACTACAGGCCATATGGAGTTTTCCAAGGCACCAGGAAACACGTTGAAGAGACAAAGGCCTTCTCCCAGAGCTGACACCCACAGAAAGCTGGAATCTAGACTACTCTTCTGTTAAGTCGTGAGAAGATAAACTTTCGCTTGTGTTTCTGTGATAATAGTACAAGATAGTATCGACACTTGGCTTCTTAGGCTCATGTGTCTCTTTCTGACTGAGAGAATTGTCTGTATCTTTTTTCAAACAAAGGGCATTTCCTCCCCCAAAAGGATTTGGGGGCCAGCTGTGAATGCCGCTGCTTTGTTATTTCTGTCCAGTGTCTCAGATTTGAAGACTGGCAGTACCACTGCTTTCTTTTCTTTTCTGTTTTTCTTGTGTTGTGCGTACATGTAACTGAGCAATTGCCATTTAAAACATCCTTCACCTGCACGTGCCGTGACGTGGACTGTGCTCATCATGCTGCGCAGCAATTGCCATGATCCTGTTTCAAATTCTCCCATCACCCTTAGCAGAAGCTTCAAGCCTGCTCAACGGTAAGTCCCTGAGTGAGGGCTAATTAGAGGAACACATTCATAGACGCTCAGATGTGTATAAGAAAGAGTTTTATATCAAAGAGCGATTCTATATTTAGAAACAGCCCAGCCCAGCCCAGATCAAGTCCCTAAGTCTGATATTAGCCCATATGTCTGAGACCAATCTATAAATTCCTCTTCAGACTGACACAGCACATGCCATGATGCCGAATGTAGGAAGATCACAGGCCCATGGGTAGAAAGTCTTGTGGATCCAGTGGTGATGTAACCACCTCAGCCCTGACTGTGTCTCCACGTGGCTCCTCCAGCCCCAGGGTTCTAGCATTGCTCCCTGTGTCTTTTCAGCAGTAAGGCAAAGCAGAGAGGCTGTGCATATCTGACCTCCAGTGAGCTATTTATCTCCATGGTGCCTCCAAATGAGGTCATCAAACTGCGACCTGGTCCACAAGCTAGACTCCACCCTTTGGCAAATTGACATCAAGTTATGTAATTCTCACAGTCCCCCTTTCCCACTCTCTCCCCTGGTTCCTGGTAAACTTGGATATAAAGAACTTGAGTCTGTACACATTTGCATCTCCTTTGTAGCGTGTGTCTGTGGAATCACACTACACTTGTCTGTCATATTCTAACTCTGTGACCTTGGGCAGGTCCTTCACCTCCCAAAGTCTCAGTTTCCTTATCTGAATAATGGAAATATTATCCTCTAGAGCACCTATTAGAGTACTTATAGGGTGCCAATTTCCTATGGTTGGTGGGATTCAGGCAGCGTGTCTTAAAGGCCACCTAAGAGGCACCTACTGGTTGCTTCCTGTCCCTAGGAAAAAAGGAGGGGATATTTGAAGAGCACGAAAACAAGCCGTGCAATGAACTAATGGGTCCTGTGAGCATCAGCCTTCATGGACCAGAAACCAGAGGAATTAGACAGTGCCCGGCTACCTCTCTGATCTGCTGTGAACAGGAGCACATGAAAAAGGTCTGGGCAGAGTGGGAGAAAAATGTGGACTTGAGCTCAGAATCACACAGAAGACCAGGATTGTAGATTTAGAGAGAGATTGGTGGAAATACACTCACTCCCCCGGCTCGGTTTTCAACCAAACAGTAGAGAGGTCTGGGTTATTTGCACAGCATATAGATTGAACAAATACAGCGAACGGATTCAACCCTGACGCACACAGGCAGGTCTTTAAGGAGTGCGGTACACGAGTGAGGGACACACACCTCTGAATTATCAACCATGGGGATCTGAAGGGCGACGGTCACCCAGGGCAAAGTTCAGGAGGGTTAGGGTTAGGGACAGGCCACACAGAGAGGATGTGAGATCAGGGATGTTCCCTTGTGTGCGAGTAAAAAGAGCTACAGAAGGATGGGTACTTTCTTCTGAAGGGAAGGTTCCAGTGGTCCAGTGGGGGGTGGGGGGTGGGGGTCCAGGTTGAGTGCAAGGGGAGGGAGAATCCTGGTGGGTTGCAGACTTCCTGAGGGAGGGATCCTTGGGCCGGGCTGTCTAAACAGGAAGGACTGGAACCTGGGAACACACAGCAGGAGCATCAGGCAGGCGAGGCCCAGGGACAGAGGCTGTGAGGTGGGGCTGTGCTCCCTGCCCAGAGGCCACCACACCTCTCTGATTCAGCCACACACAGGACAGGAGGAAGCCGAGCTGCCCAGCTGACTGGGGCAGTGAGTTGTGGCGCAGGCAGGTGGGTGCTGAGGTGGTCAGAGTGGGACAGAGAGGTATGGAAGAGTCCCTGTCACACCAAGGTTATTTGGACGTCAACGTTCTTGTCCATCCTAGAAGCCCAGGTGATATAAAGGGTTACTGACTATAACCCATGGGGCTGCTAATTTTGAGGTCGGAGGTTCAAAACCTCCAGCTAGCTCCCTGGGAGAAAGACCAGGCTCTCTTCCCCTGGAGCACGCTATAGTCTTGGGAATGCACGGGGGCAGGTCTACCTGGTCCTAGGTGTCTATGAGACTGTAGGTATCTATGAGTTTGGTTTGGTTATCCTTAATCCCACTGTTCCATTGATCTCACACAGCCCGGGTTTTGTCACTCTCCTAGATACAGCCTGGGGACCGTGGGTGGGCTGGGATGGATTCTCTTCTTTCTCCCAGTTTTCAGATGGAATGCTGGTCCTCAGCAATCAGTGGGCCAGCACCAAGGTTGAGGAAAAAGGAAGGATAAAAAGAGTAGGCACAGGAGGACGTGGGATATGGGATGCTGGTTCTAACACGGGCCTTAGGTCTGCCTGGCCCCAGCTGCCCACCCCCTGACAGAAATCAGGATCCCTCCTTCCACTGCCCACTAAGTACTTTTTCTGGGACTGCAGGGTGGGGAGATGAGGGTGAGAGTCCTGTCCCACCCTTCTGGACCTTTCTTGTCTCTGACCGCCTCCCCACCAACCCCCAACCCTCTGCACAATGTCACATGTTGACTGAGGACACCCTCAGACCATGCTCAGTCTCTGGTCGGTCTGGGGCTCCTGGGTCAGGTTAAGGACCCTCTCCACCTTCTCTGAATGGAGTGTGTGTGTGTGTGTGTGTGTGTGTGTGTGTGTGGTGTGGTGTCAAGGTGAGGCAGTAAGGGCAGGAGAGGAGGGGAGGGTCGGGATCGAAGGGATCACGCCTCTCCAACCCCGGTTTGGCATTTTATGTGCTAGGAATGAGAAACCCGGAGTTGCTATGGAAACGGCCATCCCCTGCTCCCTCTGTCATTCTCTGTGGGAAGTTCCTGTGTGTGAGGTGAGCACGTGCGTGTGTGCACTCCCCTGCATGTGTGTGTGTGTGCATGCGCGCTCCCACGTGCACACAGGAGTGGTCCTACAGCTATCACAGAGTCTCTGGGTGGAGGACATGGGGAGAACATTGCTCCACAAGGCTCTCCTGGGCTTCTGGCTTGCGGGCAGGCAGTGGGGCAGCCTGGGAGCTTGGTGTCTCCTCTCCAGTTGTGAAAACAACTGGTGGCAGAGAGGAACTGTAGGGGGCAATGGGGGGCATGACCTTACAGCCCCTGCTGCATCTTGCTTAGCTGGAGTCCCATCCCCTCCTTTCTGGTTGGTAGTGAGCCCATTTGACAGATGAGAGGCAGAGGCCCTGGCAGGGGACTGGAGAGGCTCACAGTTCCCCAGGGTGTCAGGGCACGGTGTCAGGGAAGTTCCCCCTTCCCAACTGCTCCTCTCTCTCTAGCCATCGATGCCTAAGCACCCCAAACCAACCCACTTCCACCGAGTTCATCCGAGGGCATGGTTAGTGTCAGCCAGTTGGTTCCGGTCACACCGACGTCACAGAGAACAGAAGGAAACACTTCCTGGCCTCTTTCTCTCCTCACACGCGTGGTGTATGTCTGAGTCCATTGTTGCAGCCGCTGTGTTGACCCATCTCCTTGAAACGCAGCCTCTCTTTTCTGCAGATCCTCTACTTTGTCAAGCATGACCTCCTTCTCCAGGGTCTGGATTCTCTGGATAACGCATCCAAAGTATGGGAGATGGAGCGTGACTCTCCTGGATTCTCTAGAGCGTTCTGGCCATACTTACTTCCAAGTCTGTGCCTCTGCCAGTCCCTGGACCTTGCAGTATTCTTTACCAGCAGCAGCATTCAGAGGCATTGATTCTTTTCTGGTTTTCCGAATTCAATGTCCAATTTTCACCTGCACATGAGAAGACAGGAAACACCCTGGGGTGGTTCACTGTAGCCCTTCAAGCAACACCCTTGTTCTCCAGCACTTTAAAGAGACCTTGTGCTGCCCACTGGCCCAACATAGTGCAACATGGACTTTCTTGACTGCTGCTTCTGTGAGCACTGATTGTGGATAGAGGGTTTGTGAGGCTGAAATCTCCAGGGAAGCCGGCAGCCTCATCTGGCTCCCTAAGAACCACAGGTAGGCTTGAACTGCAAGCCTTGCAGCCCAAAACTCTAACCAAGCTACCACTGCCTGGAGCTGGCCTTCAGTGTTGGAAAGTTTGACCCACAGGCTTCTGACTGTGAGCCTTAATCCTTAAGGATTAACACCATCATTAAGGAGTGGGGGGGCAGGAAGCCTAGGGCTGCAGCAGATACATGTCTCCTTTGGCGCTGAATATGAAAATAGAACAAAATGCTGCACTTGCTTTGGGGGGAAAAAAAGCTCCAGGGGAGAAAAACAAGTCTCTAAGCCCCATGCTAGACAACCCCCGCAGGCTCCCCTCTCTGTTCCCATCAAGGAAAGAGTGTCTTCCAGGTGAGCAGTGAGCTCTTTCTGGGGCAAAAGAAGGTGGAATACTAATTTTAACTCCTCCTTTTAAAAAAGAGTGCATGTTGCTCAAGCTGGGGAGAGGCTGTCAGGTGTCTCTCTTGGTCCACTGGGTCAGGGGGAGAAAGGGGGGCAGCTTTTCCTCCACCAGGCAAACCCTGCCAATCCCAGGGGTGGGAATACTGGTACCCATCTTCTGCCCCACTCTCTCCTCCCCCGACATTCAAACCAAGGAGAGTGTCTCCCTCCCTGAGAGTCGAGAGGCTGAAGCCAAATGAGTGAGTTCGTGAAACTCAGGAATGCCCAGTCAACATCGCAGTGCTGTGTGGCCTGGGGCAGGTGAGTTTCCCTCTCTGAACCTCAGTTGCTCCATCTAGCACCCCTTCCCTCAGCCACTTTTGGCGTCCCAGAGTTTAAAAACCAAACTCACTGCTACCAATCAATTCTGATTCCTAGTGACCCTGTCAGACAGGGCAGAACTGCTCTGGGGAGTTCCCAAGACTGGGACTCGATGGGACTAGAAAATTTTGTGTTTCTTCTTATGGTTTCGAACTGCTGAGGGTGAGGTTAGCAGGCCAATGTGTCACCACGAGGTCACCAGGGCTTCTTCCAGCATTTAGAGCAGAGGCTCTTAAGCTGGGGGTCACGACCCCTTTGAGAGTCAAATGACCCTTTCACAGGGGTCACCCGGTACATGACAGTCGCAACATGGCAGCGATGAAGTAGCAGCGAAAATAATTTTATGGTTGTGGGGGTGACCACCCCATGAGGACTCCATTAAAGGTTCATGGCAGGAGGAAGGTTGAGAACCATGGTCTAGAGGGACATGAAAAAACTGGCCTACAGAGAGAGACTGAAGGAGGCAGGTGCCTGCTGCCCACCCAGGGGCTGGGAAGCATCAAGAGAACTGACTCCGTGTTGCTTTGTGCCCAGCCAGATGTCTGGTACAAGGGAGCTGTCAGTTCTGTTTATGACAGATGGATCGGTGGGTATTGTTTGGGCAAGTCTAGCCCGGAGAAGGGGCCTCTGGGAAACAGGTTAATTGATCTTCAAGCAGCAGAATAGCCTCAGCAAGGGAAAAGACAGAGATGGGTTGTGACAGTCTGGGGACAAACAAGTAGACCCTCTGAGGCGTAGTTTCATGCAAGGAGGAGCATGCAGCTTGACTTCAGCATCTGCAGTGTGTATGGGAATTGAACAGAAATGGCTGGTTTTTAATGGAGCCCTGCTTGAAGATTAGAGTTCACATCTCAGCTCTGCTGCTAACCAGTTGTGTGTGGTCCTGCCGGAGAGAGTTCCAGCGCTTCCCTGTGGCTCTCTTTCCTCATCTTGAACTCCCCCCAAAGTTACTTTAGGAATGAAGCCACCCTTACACAGATAGGCAGACACACATCTCTCCTAAACCGCTGGGTTCACTGAGTCAATCGCACCTCATGGTGACCTCACGCCAAATAAAGCAGAACTGCCTCATGAAGTTTTCTTGGCTGCAATCTCTATGAAAGCAGGTCTCCAGTCCTCTCTTCTGTCATGTCAGTGGATGGGGAGGAACTGATGAACTAGATTTGTAGTCAAATGCTTTAACCATTTGCACCCCTAGAAGACAACTTTAGCAAGTGTTGTGGAAATGCTGGCTAAGTGCTGTGGAAATGCCAGCTGTTTTTTTCAGTTCCTTTAAGCCCCAAGTGACTTCTTTACCTTTAATCTTTGAGATGATCTTGGAGGATGTATGAATATTATTCTTGTCCCCATTAGTCAGAGAGGGAAACTATGGCAGCCATGTGCTTATGTTAATTTTATGATTGAAATGTAGGGATGGAGTCTAGCCTGTTAATCTGGAGACAGTCATTGAGTAACCAATGAGGCCTCTGTGTGGGCATGGCTTTCTCTTGAGACTTCTGGGAAATCTCGCAATATTTCCCTCGTGAAGAGAGAACCTATCTCCCCAGTTGTTGGGAGTTAGTCTCAGAGACAATGAATCACGGACAAGACAAGATGGCAGCATCCAAGAAGCTGGAGGAGCCGGAGGAGAGAGCACACAGCTTTGCCCTGATGGAGCCAGACCTCTGAAGCTGGGGTGGCCACATGGAGACCTCTGCCAGCGATGAGTTATTTCTGCTGTTGATGGACCCTGAGCCCTGGAAGTGAGGAGCCATGGGGAGACCCCTGCCAGCGCCGGGATTCTGTACCCACTGACCTGTGACTTCGTGAGTTGGAAGGAGACTTTATAGACTGATTTCGGGCATGTGGGTTAATATTGGACTTATGACTTTGAACTGGACTGGGCTCAATGTCCTGGTCCCCTTGTATATAAACCTTTTCCTTATATTGATACACGTGTCTGTGAAATTTGTTCCTCTAGTCTACCCGGACTAACACAGAAACTGAGGCTGGTCCCAACACCACCTGCCTTTGATGTGACAGTACCTGAGTGTGACACTCCCCCTGTCCGCTCTGAATGCTGCACTTTGAATCACTGGTAGTGCTCCCCTTCCCCCTGATGAGGAGGCCACCATGTCCTCCACCTGAGGGGAGAGACCCAGAGAGAGCAAGTGCCTGGCTCAAAGCCCCAGGGCTGTCTTGTGTCAGAACCCAATTGAGATTCTAGACCCCATGGGCCTGCCTTCCACCCATCACCCCTTCTACCTGGGATGGACAGTCTGGGACCTGGGAATCGGCTGTTGGTCCCCAGCCATGGTCAGCACAAGGCAGGGAGAACCTTCCCAGAGGATTCTGAGGTCCAAGGTGGGTCCTATGAGCAGTCTCTTACAGTCTCCAGGCTGGGAGTATGAGGCAATGAAGGAAGCCCTCAGAAGGTGGACATCCAGTGTTCATAGGGCACCGCTATGGACCTCACTGCTCACCCGGTCAGGGAAGCCCAGGTTCCCACTGACGAGGGCGTCCCAGGCTCCTTCCACATCCTGCCTCCTCAGTCTCTCCCTCTGTGTGTGCATCTGCTGGTCTCTCCCTCTCTCCCTGTCACTGTCTGACCCCCATCCTCCCTGGTCTGCAGAGATGGCACCTTTCCTAGAGAAAGAATCCCTCTCCAAGACAGCCCCCCGGGGTCACCAGGACAAGTCATCCATCCCCAAAGGGGCCTCTTTCTTCTGTCAATTTGGAGCTGAAGAATATTCAACGTTGGCAAGCTTAGCTGAATTTCAGCACCCGCACAGAGGCCACCAGGTGAGAGCGACCGGATCGATGTGAGGCTACGTCAGCTTGATGGCGGCACAGCCTGAGAGACCTGGGCTAAAATAGACGGGAGAAACGTCCTCCCTCCCCATAGGCAGCGGGCCATTCATCTCTCCTGGAATTGAGCTAAAGCGATTCCCCAGGCACTGAAGACAAGCATCTAAAGGCTGGAATAAGTGATAAAGAGAGGATGAGCTGGCTCGAGGGCTTCTTAAATAGAGAGGCGATGAAGTGAGGAGGCTGGAGAGAAAAGTCGTTCATCCCGCCAGGACCAAACAGGAGCCCCTTCTTGCTCTCCTTTACAGACCATGGGCGAGTCTGGGGAGGGGGCCCCCGCTGGTCCTTGGTTGGCTCTGACTCCTAGGGGCCCGGATGGTGGCCCACCCCCACCCACCGCTGCTGCTTCTCCATGGCTGATGGTCTAGTTGGTCAGTCTGTTCTTCTGAGATGCCTGGACATCGACACCACCCAGGAACCCCCAGGAGGGGAGACTGGATGCTGATGGATGGGGCAGATGCCAGCCCTGCCTTTCTGGGGTCAAGACGAGCCCATCAGTAGTTGAGGTAGAGTTGAGATCCAGACCCCTGGGTGGTGCACAGAGTTGCGCTCACGCCTACTGACGGAAAGGTTGGCCTTCAGGGCCGCTCAGCAGTGCCACGGAAACAAGGCCTGGTGACCTGCTTTGGAAAAAGCAATCCCCGAAAGCGCGGATGGGACAGAGTTCTAAAGCCTGGCACACGTGGCATTGACTCCAGGCGGCTGATTGGAGGCGGAGGGGGCGTTAGTGGGTGGGGAAGCACTGTGATGGGGAAAGGGGGCCTCTGTGGGTGGGGTGGGTGTGTGGAGGCGCGCTGTGTGAAGCGCTCCGGACACGTGGGCACCGTCCTCGAGAGGGAGGCGGCTGCAGTCGAGTTCACCACACCGAGGTCAGCTGGGGAGGCAGCCCTGGGCGCGAACCAGTAGAATGGACTATTTGGTAGGAGCGGTTGGCTTCCGCCAAACCTCGGAGGAGGACGTATGGGGGCTTGAGGGGGCTGTGAGAAGACCGGGCAACAACGGGGAAGACTCCTCTCGCAGGAAACGGGAGGGCCGTGGGTGGGCCTTGAGCTCCAAGCCCAGGAGATTGAATGGCCTTCCGTCGTGGTGGGAGGCCCCGGGAAGCCGTGCAGGCAGGGTGGAGGTGTCGGCGGAGTGCCAGCGCCAGCGCCAGGCGGTCCACTCCCCGCGGACGGGAAACAGGAGCTGGCCGGGTAGAGGCTCACCTGCACGCCATCTGCTGAGGCTGGGTGGGCCAGGTAGGAGCCACCTGGCTGCCGGGACAGATAGCATCGGGGAGACGGCGAGATCCTGCCAAGGAGGGGGCGGCGGCGAAATCGTATCCCCGCCCCGATGACTTATTCAGCAGCACCAGACACCTGTCACCTGGCCAGCACTGGCTGGCTGGCTGGCTCGGTCCCTCCCTAGGGCTCAGCCAAGGCACGCGTTCAATGGGGCCGGGGGTGGGAGTCAACCCAGAGCGAGCAGCCTCTTGCCTTCACCGCACGGTGAGAGACAGCCAGGCCTGGTGGGGCTCTGTCCGGCTCACCTGGCTGCTGCAGGGGGACACCGACCCCGTGTTGGCTCACCACGCTGTGACGTCAGGCCTTCTCCCAGTAACTGCGGAGGGAGCCACCCCCACAACGCCTGCGGCCCCCTGTATTCCATGTGTGTGCTGGGTGTGCTCGTGTATGCGCATGTGCGTGCACTGGCTCTGGGTCCTGGTGAACCAGAGGCCAGACCAGGCTGTCCTCGTTGCAGCCCAGGCTTAGGCGCATGCTCACCCGGTCCTCGTTCACGCGCCAAGTCTGGAAAACAGCACACGGTCGCCCTACACCCTGTGCGTTTACAGAAGGCTCCCATGATCTGCCCAGCTGAGGCCTCCGTACAGTCTGAAGAGTGGAGGGGACGGGTGTCAGGTGACTCTGAGAGGGGGTCACCTGGGGCATTAGCATGGGAACAAGGAGAAGTTGTATCATTGTGACTGCTCACAGAAGATGTGGGCTGAGAGGCACGCGGTCTACAGGCTCCAGCAGCGATGGTTTAAGAGTAAAACCCCACTTTGCCCCTGGGAGAACTGCATGTGAGTCCTGGCCAAGATACCTGGCGGGTAGCCACGACCCTGTCCTTGGCGACGGTTTGCGTGTGGCCTTGATGGCGTGGCGGAGTGTTACTCTGAGGACCAAGGTGTGCCACTTCAAGCCATGATCTTTTCT
>PVJH01030759.1:0-24435 GCA_004026705.1 Nesogale talazaci
GAAGAGCGTGGGGGCGCTTGTGCTTTTGGAAGAGGTCCGGTCCTCGGCGGCACGGGACCGAGCCAGAGCGAGGTGTCCGGGCACCCGCCCTCTCGGAGTCTCCGAACACCCGGTCCGGCCCGGGCTCCGCGGCGGAGAAGCCTCCGGGGAAGCCGCCCTGCGGCCAAGTGCACTTGGGAAGCCTTCGCCCGCGTCCCGCCGGCGAGGTGAACCCATCCCCTTCGGGGCCAGCCCGCCCCGGCCCCCCCCGCCCCCTCCCCTCCCCCCGGTGCGCAGTGACTCCGTCCTCAGGACGCCTGAGGATGCGCAAGAATGGCCGGGCGGGCCAAGGACACGGCGCTCGGCCCGCAGGCACCACGGACACGCACACCCCGCTTCCCTCGGCCCACGCCAAGAGGTCACTCCGCCCCCCCCGCCCCCCCGCCGCCCGGTCCCGATTCGGAAGCTGCCGCGCGCGTCCACACGGCCCGCCGCAGCCACCGCTCCGGGAGCGCGGGCACCAGCCGGGCGCTCGCTCGGCCGTCGGGGCCGGGGCGCCGGGGCCCCGCAGCCCCTCCTTGGGTCACCCGGAGGACCCCGCCGAGGCGCTGTCCGCCCGCCGAGGCCCGACTCCAGCGGGCGCGCGTGGGAGCCGGGGGACGCGCCGCAGCCTGGGACGCGGAGCCGGGCGCCCGGCTGAGGAGGGGGTGTGATCGCCCAGCGCTCCCGACAGCGGCGAGCCCGGGCGCGGCTTCCCGACGGCGCGGCCGCGGAGCCGGGGTCCCGAGCCGGGGACGGGGCGGGGCGGGGCGGGGGGCTCGGCAGCTGGGGCGGCAGGCCGGCGCGGCCGCGGCTACTCACTCAGCCAGGACTCCAGGCTCTCCCCTTCGGCCTCCGCCATAGCGCCGCCGCCGCCGCCGCCCGGGCCGGCCCCGCGGCCTCCAGTCTCGCGAGAGCCTGCAAGAGGCCGAGCGGGGGCGGGGCCTCAGGGGGCCTGCGGGCGCGGGCGCCCCGCGGCGCGCCGGCGCCGCCTTCGCGTTCTCCGGGGCGGTGCGGCGCGACAGGCTCCCGCGCGCGGCTTCCAGCGTCCCGTCCCTCGGGGGTGGGGGGCGGGGGAGGTGCAGACTTAGGACCCGGGGGGCTTCTCTTTCCCGTCGCTCTTCACTCGCTCAGGCGCGCCGCGGGCAGCCCGCGCGCCCGGCCAAGATGGCTGCCCCCGTGGTGAATGCCGTGCGAGGGTGGTCGGGCCTGGCCCGCAGCCTACGGGGCGTCGTCGCGCGGCTTCCAGGGTGAGCAGTTAGTTGACAGCTGGGGGGGGGGGGCGCCGCTTGGGCCCTGACGGATGGGTCCGTGGGAAAGAAGGGGGGGCAGAGAGAGGCCGCGCGGCGCCCAGGAGAGCGCGGTGGCCCGGAGGGGCCAGCACCCTGGGTTCCGGCCCTTGGAGTCGCCGCTTGACCTTGAGTGGCCGCCGAGGGCCTGGAGACGGCGCCCGCTCGAGGGCTCGGGCCGCCCCAGCGTCTGGCTCGGAGCTGAAAGGGTGCGGGCTCCAGATCGCCCGTGTTGGCAGGAGGGGAGAGGGGTGCAGGCGAGGAGCTTCGCCCGAGCCTGCCCTGCCGTCGGGGCGCCGCGACGAAGACAACGCCGGCCTGTTTGTTTGGGGGTGTGCCCCCCCTCCTTGGGAGGCGGTCAGGGCTGCCTGTCTGGCCGTCTCCCCGGCGCCCGCGTCGGCAGGTGGGCCAACAAGCCCATATTGTTAAGTCAGACTCGACGGCTTGAGTCAGAGCCCCCCTCTGCCCCCAGGCTAACCCCGGTCCGGGGGAGCCGCTATGGCCCCGAATACCAGGATCCCCAGACGGACAAGGAGTATTTCCGAAAGCCCGCGGCCCAGCTGACCGAAGAGGAGCGGTATGAGCAGGAGTTAAAGAGGACTCAGTTGATCAAAGCCGCCCGGGCCACCAAGATCGGCTCGGTGTTTGAAGACCCAGTGGTCAGGTTAGCTGAACACGGAACCACCTTCGTCTTCCGGCAGACTGGCACCTTTATCCCAGGGAGGGGTCTGTGAGACGACCTCGGGACTAAACATACTCCTTTTCTCTCGCAAGTAAGTTCACCAACATGATGATGAAGGGAGGAAACAAGGTGCTGGCCCGGCAGCTTGTGGAGCAGGTAAGGCCCGGCTCCTTGGCCCGCACCTACCTAGGGAGAGCTGTGTGTTTGTGGCTGCCGTCAATTCCCTTTGAAAGAGAATAGATTCGCACCCGCGCCTTACAAGTTAGCCGCTCTGCATGTGTGTGGGGTGTGTCATAAAGTGGAGGCTGTTGGGGGGCGGGGGGTGTCACTGGGATGCTGGAAGCCGGACTGCTGCTAGTTCAAAGCCCGCCAGGGTCACCCGGGCTGGATGGGTCTCGACCGAACTTCCCGACTCAGGCAGACTAGGAGGGAGGAGCTGCTGCTCTCAATTTCTGGGCCAGCGCCAGCCTCATGGGTCGCAGCGGGACTGCGAGGGAAGTGGAGCCTGTCAGGTGGGCAGGCGCTCAGCAGAGACCATCGCCATAGGACAGGTTTTGAGCATGGCACAGAAACACGGGCAGCGTTTTGTCCTGCTGCACCCTGGGTGCCTGTGGGTCAGAACCCACGCCAGGGCACCTCGCGGGACCCGAATGTGCATGAGGTGGGAGCTTTCGGTCTGGCACAGTCCCCCCCCCACCCTTCCCCTACACGAAGCACAAAGCTCCACTCACCCTTCCTGCCCAGTCCTGCTTGGCAAGCGGGAGGAGCCAGGGAGCTGTGCTTGGGGTGGGCTGTGGGGCAGCTGAACTGCCATCAGAAACCAGCCAAAGGGAGAGTAAGGCAGGGCCCGAGCTGGCCCCTTCAGGGAGCCTGGGGCAGCACCTGTTCTCCCGCAGACCCTGGAGGCCGTGAAGAGGAAGCAGTTTGAGAAGTACCATGCCGCCTCTGCAGAGGAGCGGGCAACCATCGAACGCAACCCCTACACCATCTTCCACCAGGCTCTGAAAAACTGCGAGCCCGTCATCGGGCTGGTCCCCATCCTCAAAGGCGGCCACTTCTACCAGGTGAGTGGGCAACGGGTTCCCGCGGGAAGGAAGGGGCCGGCCCCAGAGCTGGGCCCAGATGGACCACTCTGGGGATCGAGAACTGTGGCATGAGAACCCCACGGAAGAGCCAGGAAGGGACGAGAGAGAAAGACCAGCCAGATGGCTTGTCCCATCCCCACGCTCCTGTCTGAAGCGGTCAGCGTCTCAAGTCCGTTCGGAGCTAGGTGGTCCTGTCGTGGTGTTTCATGGTGCTGGGCGTTGTGGTTCTGGGTTCCCTTCCTTTCCCTTCTCTCAGGGTCCGGTCCATTCAGGCAGGGACTTCCCGAGGCCTACATTCTGTGTCTGGCATGGTACTGGCCCGAGTGGACGCCTGGCCAACACGCCTTGGGTGGAGTGTCTTTTTCTGGAGTCACAGTAGCCCTCACTGCTGCCGAGTCTGCCACCGAGTCCATTCTGACCCGCACAGGAATCAGTAGTCCCCTGGGGGTGCCCAAGGCTGTGACTCTTGGGGGGAGTAGAGCAGTCACCCACCCAAGGAGGTTTTCCCGTTCAGTGCTGGTGGCATTGAGGCCAACTCCCACGCCAGAGGGCAAAGGCACGCTTGCTGAGTGGAGGCCTCTGGCGTCTGCCACACGGAGGTCCCCTGGGCCCGGAGGAAGCTCCCTTAGAAAAGGATCGGCAGCCCTCTCCACAGGACCCACATGGGCCAGAGCACAGGAGCCGCAGCTACTCCCTAGAGTGCAAGAAAGCAGGAGATCTGTCTGTCCTGGCAGGCCCGCCTTCCCAGTGTCCCCTCTCGCCCAGGTCCCCGTGCCCCTAACCGACCAGCGTCGCCGTTTCCTGGCCATGAAGTGGATGATCACCGAGTGCCGGGAGAATAAGCACCGGCGGATGCTGATGCCGGAGAAGCTGTCACAGGAGCTGCTGCTGGCTTTCCACAACCAGGGCCCGGTGATCAAGAGGAAGCAGAACATGCACAAGATGGCCGAGGCCAACCGCGCGCTGGCCCACTACCGCTGGTGGTAGAGGGCGGTTGAGGCTGCGCTGGGCCATGGCGAAGTCCCCGCCAGTTAAAGACGCAGCTGCCTCGTGAGGAAGGCCAGGCCTCACCAGCACGCGAGTGTCTGCTTCGTTCTTCTGGGGTGGGGCGGGGCTAGAACTTGTGCCCTTGGCTCATCTCCTGACCAAGGGGGAAACATGCTGACGTGGGGACTTCCTCTAAGGCACGTGGGGCCAACCACCATTGGCTGATAGAGAAGGGAAGCAGGGCTAGTTTCAGAAAAGGTTTATTAGAAAAACTTTACTCTGAACAAATGTCGCATGTGGTGGGTGCAGTGCCACCATTCTGGGCAAAAGGGGCTGGTTTCCAAGGTGGTCCCAGATAAAATGTGCAAAATCTGTTTCTGTCGTGACTCGTGCTCTGACCTCTGCCCTTGACATTCAAAGCATCCCACCAGTTGATCACCGATGCCTGTTTTGCAGATGGAGAAACTGAGGCCCCGGGGGCCGCCATGCCAACAACTGCACGAGTGGCCCCTCTGCCTGGCTGTTGGAAGGTGGTAGGAAATGGACCGAGGAGCCTCTGGTGGGGCAGCAGACCCCTGGCCGGCCAGCCTCGGGGACCTGGCCCAAACAGGCCGGGGGCTCAGGGCAGGCCCATGGCGAAAGCGGGCAGCACCTGGAGAGGTGGTACAAGTCTAGGAAGCCAAGACGCTGTCGCCTTGCCGGGTGGTGGGGGGTCTGGGGGGTGCTGGCCTGGAGGCCTAGTCAGCCACCTCACTGTAATAGTAGTTTTGGGCCGCCGGGGTGGTCTTCCAGCCGGCTGCTCGGAACTCGATGATCTCCAGCAGCAGCAGCTGGGCCAGGGAGCTGAGGCCAGCAGGAAGCAGGAAGCCGTCCCGGATGAGAACAAAGAGCTCGTCCATGCGCTGCCCATTCACCATCTCCAGCTGCTCCCCAACTCGGTGCAGCTGCAGCACCAGGCAGTCCACCTGCAGGGCCGAGCGCCACACAGGCAGCGGGGATGGCACCCATCACGCCCCTGGATCCACCCTCCCGTCACCCAGGGGCTGCTCCCCTCCACTCCCATCCAGGCAAAATGTTTAACTGTCTCCCCCTGCTGCTTGGCCCTAGCACCGTGCCTTCTGCAGGTCAGCTTTCCGGGGAAGAGACTATCTGAGCCCTGAGTGTTGGTACTGTGAGCCTAAACACTCCCTCCAGGCCCCTATTCCAGGAGGTGGACCCCTCAAACACCACGAGCTCTCCATCTGGGCCAGACCGCACCCCTCCACAGCCTGCACCTAGGCTAGGCCACCCACCTCCTCCTCCTCGCTCAGACTGTCAGGCTGGGCCAGCTGGAAGAGGCAGTCGTAGACGGGGTTCACCAGGGCCATCATGGGCATGTTGTTCACCTGGGGGGGAGGGTCAGAGCCCGAGCTGAATGTCAGGAGCGCGCCTGCTGGTCCTCAGGACATAGGCTATCTGCCACCCAAGGGGCTGCGGGGGCCTCACCCACCCTCAGGTAGTCAAAGATGTTGCAGATGAAGGTGACATAGCAGACCCAGCCCCGCGGGGAACGGGCACGCAGCTGCTCTCGAGCCTGGTACTCCAGCTGCAGCCGGTTGAGGAGCCCGCGGCGGAAGAGGCTCTGGCCAGCTTGCTTGCTCTCTGCCTACGAGCCAGAGAGGGGCTGGAGCGGCAGGGGACAGTGCCCTCCTACCCCAACACTCACCACTGACGACCCACCTGGCCCCTTTGCCCCCTGCCCTTGAAGAAGATGCTTGTTTGTGCCCTGCTGGCGTTCCTTCCCCAAAGCAGCCCTGCCCCGCCTCCCCTATACGCACACCTGGATAATGGCATAACACATGCGTCCTGCTTCCTTGCTGAAGACACAGTCCTGCAGGGAGTGGTCCACGATCACATTGGCCACCTTCTCCAGGTCCACTGCACCTGGATCTGAGGGGCAGAGGGAGGAGTGTGGGCTGCCCCTGTGAGGTGCTCTCGAGCTGGACTCTGCCCGTTTCTCAGTCATCTCTGCTGCTTTTCTTAAATTTTTGTTTTGTTTTGTGGGCATCACTGCCTCCTGGTGGGAGTAAGAGGGCCAGCCTGGCTCCTGGAGAGCTGCTGCTGGATTTGAACCGCCAACCCTGTGGGCCGCAGTCCCGCATACAACCACTACACCACCGGGGCTCAGCCCTCATCTCTACTTCTAAAGAGACTGTGCCAAGCTGAAGAGAGGGGACACCCGTGACAGGCATTCCCCTTAGGACGAGAGGGTTGGTTCGGACTTAAGTCATTACCACTTGATCTTTGTGACCAATCTTGGTCGTTGGAAGTGAGCACGAGAACAATACCACAGATCACACCCAGACGTGATCCTCCCTGTGTGCCACTAACGCACACAGAATGTGAACCCCCTACCGGTGGGAACCACTTGTATCTTCACATTTCAGAAATAAACACACAGGCTGATCCATAAGCAGAGATGAAAGCAGCTTCCTGGCTGCCCAAGCAGAGGGAGGAGGCCCGAGGCTTCTGTGTTTGGGGGGCCAGCCATCTCTATCTGGGTGTCAGCGCGGTGGGTAGGGCTAGAAGGTGTGGCACTGGTATTTCCAATGCCAGCAGGGGCCTGCAAGGCGGAACACATTCCAGTGGCGTTTTGAAACTCAGGCGAGCAAAGGCAGCACCCTGGGGACTGTGGTGTGCTTGACTCAAACCCTGCAGTGGAAAGCTGGACAGGGCATAAGGGACACATGTACATGAAGGTGTTGGTGACGAGTCTTGACCAAAGTATGGGTTCCCAGAAGAACAAACAGGTCACACATCAGTGCTGGAAGAAGCCCAACCAGGTTTCTTAGAGGTTAGGATGACGAGACTTTGGCGATCATATCTTGGACATGCCAACAGGTAAAACCAGTCCATGGAAAAGGGGAAGACCTTCCACAAGGACTGACATTGTGACGGGCGGGCAGCACATGGTGGTTTTGCTCTGCCACGCCATCCCAGGGGTTGCAACGAATCAGAACCAACTCAATGGTCCTGACGGGCTGGGACACTGGGACAGAGTGCCACGTTGCTGAGCGGGACGGTGGAGGGGTGGTTCACTGTGAGGGCACACGGGCTCCAGGAGAAGCAGCGGGCAGGGTCTCCCCTGCTGGCACGTTTTAGGTGCTGGACTGTACCCTCTGCCAAGCAAAAGCCACTCTATCCCAAGTCAAGCAGGGCGCACCTTCCAGAGAGTTGGCTACCATAGAAGCCAGGCCTGTAAATGCAAATGTAAATGTAAACACGGCAAGGACCTGCTGAGCCCCGGTGGCGCCGTGGTTGAGTGCGGGACTGCGGCCCACTGGCTTGGCGGTTCAAATCCAGCAGCAACTCTTCAGGAGCAAGGCTGGGCCTCCCATTCCCACCAGAGGGCAGTGATGCCCCCCCCCAAAAAAATAGGAATTCCTATTAAGCAAAAAACAGGGGAGGGGCAAGAACCAGGTCTTCTCTACACCCCATTCCCCTCACCTGGTTAAAAGTGTGGCCCAACTCACTGCCATGGAGTCGCTGCGGACTCAGTGACCCTTTAGGGCGGGGCAGAACGACCCACGAGTGTCCAAGACCCACTTTAGAGGGCTCCCGTGAAACACCTGGCCGGCTTTGAACTGTGGACCTCGTCGACGGCAGCCCACGTGTAACCACTACACCACCAGAGCCCCAGAAAGGGCGCGCCCGGATAGCGGCCGGCCGGGAGCTGTTCAGGTGCTGACGCCCGTGAGGGCGGCCCGGGCGGGCTGCAGCCTCTGACTGGCCCCCCTCCAGGTCAGGCCGGCGGGACCTCCCCGGCGCCGACTCCCTTCGCTGCGGCTCCTGAGCCCGCTCGCTCAGGGCCGGCGCCCAGGCTCACCTTTGAGGGCTGTCTTCAGGAGCTGCTGAGTCTCCGCATCAAAAGACTGGATCTTAAACTCCTCTCGGCTGGGCTCCCCCATGACCATCTGGCGCAGCAGCTCTCCCCTGGGCTGGGCTTACGGGCAGCACCTGGCGAGAAGGCGAGGGCAGCAGCCTCAGGTGTGCAGTGTGGCCCCCGGTGGGGCTGGCCGGAGACTCCTGGGCCAGCAGTGCATTGGAGGCAGGCTGGGAGCCCGGCCGCTGGGCGAGAAGACGGGCGCTCGGCACCTGCCGCCCGCCCTAGGAAAGCCCAGGCGTCCGGGGGCGACCCAGGTTCAAAGGCAAGAGAAAACCACCATCCGGCCGGGGCTGGAGGTTTGCCCACCCCGGGGCAGCCCGGCCGTCGGTAAACCGGCCCGGAAGCTGCCGCCACAGCCGGTTCCTGGGGAGAAGCGGGGCTGAGCTGCAGCTCGCGGCCCTCGGTCCCATCGGGGCTCCCGACCCCCTCCCCGCGCCGCCCCCACCGGCTCCGAGTCGGACGTCGTCGGCCAGTCCCGCCGCGCCAGCGGCTCCGCGGGCACGGGCTGGTCAAACCGGCCTTGCGAGTGGCAGAAACCCGTCCCCGCCCACCCAAGACTCCGAACCCCTGGGCTCCACCCGGAACCCTGCCCTGAGGGATGGGAGCCAGGGGAGGGGTCCACCGGGCCAGGCCCGCGGGGGTCCCCTCTCGCCCCCCTCCCCCTTTGGTCAGAAGACGCGGCTCCAGGCGGCGGCAGCTTCCCCAAGCCCTGAGTGCGCTCCCCGGCGCCGCCAGCGCCGGGACCCACCTGCCGGCGCGGCCCCGCGCCCGCGCGCCCCGCAGCCGCTCGGCGGGCATGGCGCGCGCGCCCGCAGCCCGGCTGGGATGGCCGGCGCGCCGCGCCTAGCCGCCGCTGAGGTCATTTCCGAGCGCGGCGCCCGAGGGGCGGGGCTGAGGCCGGCGCGCGGGCGCCACCTGCCGGAACCCCGCGGACGGCGGCCGCCGGAGGCCCGGGAGCGGACTGCGGCTGCGCGGGCGCCACCTGCCGGAAGCCCGCGGACTGGGGCTGCGCGGGCGCCACCTGCCGGAACCCCGCGGACGGCGGCAGCCGGAGGCCCGGGAGCGGACTGCGGCTGCGCGGGCGCCGCGCGGGACGTCCCGCTGCCGCTAGGGTCCCGGGAGGCGCTCCCGCGGCCCCTTCGCCCTCCTCACCCGTCACTACGGCGACGGACGGCGGGCTAGAGCCGCTCCCCGGCCTGCCCGAGCGCGCCGTGTTTAACGGGGACGCCCGGGCGTCCCCCACGGCGGGGCTCGGGTTAACAGGTCAGGGAGGGAGGGAAGCCGCGGCGTGGGAGGAGCCTGCGGGGGCGTGGCCAGGCGGGGGGCGGGGCGCCATCGTCACAGGTGGCAGCCACCGCCTCATCCACTCCCTCCCCTCCTGGGAAGTGCAAGGGTCCCGGGAAAATACATCTAAAAGCAAGGGGGGCAGCCCGAGAAATGGGTCAAATGCTGGAAGGGCACCGTGCGCTTGCGCTGGGCAGACCGTGATACCCAACACCTGCAGTGGGGCGCGCTGGCTGCACCCCAGCCCACTGATTTGTGGGGTACCCCAAAAAAAGGGCAAAACTGACTCCTCCTCCTTAGCTTTAAAGGTGAGAACGGCAGTTGCCTGGTGCTGAAGTGCTCCCCTGTTTTGCAGAGAAATTCCCCACCCCTCCTCAGGAACCTGCGGGGCAGAGAGCTCCAATCCCCATGCAGAATAAACCACAGAGCTGGGTCAGTGCAAAAAATACAAGTTTACTGCGATGCCACCCGAACCTCCCAGCAACCACCAGGGCAGCGGCCCTCCAACATCCAGACAAGTCAAGGGGCTAACATGTGCCCCCATGGCAAGGGTCACCCCCCCACACACACCTCCACTGCTGCGGTCAAGTCTTCCTCAGCTGCCAGCAGAGGCTGGGCGGAGCCCAGGTGGCTGTGTGCAGGGTCCTTTCTCCCCTCCTGTCCCCATATCGCAGGTCAATGCTCAGACCATCATCTCTGGCGGGCCTGTGTATGTTGCCAACTCTCTCTTGGGCACTGAGTCCTTATGGAGCTGGCAGACTGTCCCACCCCGTCCTCCCACACACCCCTTCCCTGGACTGCTGAAGACCCCTGGTGGCTCCCCAGGGTCACAGAGGAGGGGGTGGCCTGCAAAGCCATGCTTTGAGCCGAGCCCCAGTGCCAGCTGGCCCAGCACTCAGTGTAAGGAGCCCACCTATCTCCCTTCCCCTCCCCATCAGCGTCTACTCCACACCCCACCTTCACAGGCAGGAGGGCCCAAACAGAAGCAGCAGCAGAGCTTGCTGGAGAAACACTGACTGGGGGAGAGGGGCCAGGTCTCCTATCGCTGAGTGAGCAGGGGGTGATCTGTGTGAGGAAAACGAGGAAGAGGACTGTGTCTTATTTAGCTTTAGTGTCTGAAGTGGATGGGTTGGTGGGAACCGCAGTCCCCACGGGGGGAACCAGACTTCCCCCCGGAGTGTGTCACACAGACCCACAGGGCCCCTCCTGGCAACGGGACTCAGAAAGATGGCCCGGAAAGACGAGGGATGCCGCTTTAGGCTCTTCCTCAGCACGGCAGGCACTGCCAGGGCCTGCCACAGGGCACCCCACCTTCTCCCTGGCCTGGCCCTGCTGGTGGGGTCAGCGGACAGAGACCAGCCAGAGGCAGCCGCCTGGTCAGGAGGAGGCCGGCGGGCGGGAGGGGGAGCTCGGATCACTGGAGAGGACTTGTCTTCTCTTCGGACGGGGCCCTGCTCACAGACTTCCGGGCCAGGCTTCCGACCCCTCGAAGCTAGGATTTTGCCTTCTTCAAGTTGTAGAACATGGTGCAGAAGAGTTCATACCAGAAGAACATGAAGCCTGTGGAGAGGGCCGCCTTCAGCAAGCTGGGCGAGAGGCCCTTGAAGAAGCCCTGGGAGCCCTCCTCTTGCAGCACCTGCTTGGCGCAGTCCAGGAGGCCACTGTAGTTTCGAACCTGGGGCGAAAAAGGTGCTGCAGTTGAGGAGGGCCGAGGCGACCCAGGTCAGGCTGGCCAGTGCTAGTCTTTTGCCAAGACAGCGCTGGTGGGGGCGGGGGAGGGAGATGGATCCAAGTTCATCTTTTTTTTCTTTGTGGCATCCCTGCCCTGGTGGGAGTAGGAGGCCCAGCCTTGCTTCTGGAGAGCTGCTGCTGGACTTGAACCGTCAGCCCTGTGGGTGGCAGTCCCGTGCACAACCACTGCACCACCAGGGCTCATCCCATCTCATTCTTTCTTTCCCAAGCGGTGGCGCCCACAGGTCTGAGCCCCTCCCCGGAGAGGTTCCAGGTTCCTTGCTGGCGGCCAGGGGGTGCGGTCAGCAGCTGCACACACTCTTCCCAGGAGGCCGGGGACTCTGGGTCCCCTCCATCTTGCCCCACGTGGGGCAGCAGGTCTGAATCCGCCTGCTGAGACCCTTTGGAGCCTAAGCAGCAGCCCAGCCTCCAGCACACCTGTCTCCAGCTGGCCACACAGCACAGATGCCTTAGCCAAAGCCCCCGCGTGCTGGGCTCCCTCCAAAACCTCCCAGCAGCGTGGACGGTGACATCCTGAAGAGCCAAGGCCAGGCCCACAGCCTAGCAGTCACGGTGATCCGGACCTGGCCTCGCACGTGCCCTCCCCAGCGAGACTGGTCTGCAGCAGGGTGGGGCCTCCCGTCTCTGTCCCTCACGTGGAGAACGCTGTGGCTAGAACAGGCGGCCCACCTCCGTGAAGAAATGTGCACCGGTATTGACACAGGAAATTAGACCAGAAACTTCCGGGTGACTGCCCAGGGGTGGAGGCGGGGACCTCGCTTCCTGTCGGAACTTCCTACTTCTTTCGACCCAGAGAACGAGCTGCTTTTGTAAAACGTGTCCTTTGGTGAAACAAACCTGACTGCCCACCTATTCTGTGCAGTTCACCAAGGACACTGGCCACTGCCCGGGAAGCTCGTGTACCAGACCGGCTGGCGGCGTGAGCGGCCGTCACAGGACAGTGTACCTGGCAGGTCTGCAGTGTATGGCATGACCTCCTCCTCTGCCAGGTTGCCCTGAGGACCCAAACCTGTGGGAAGTTGAGGAGGGGGTGACCAGCTCCCCGGTTGCCCTCAGAACTCCAGGAGGAGGTGAAAACCCACTTGGGTGGCCCAGGGGGCTACTTGTAGGGCTGCTAACCACCAGGCCAGCAGTTCAAAACCACGAGGGTGAAAAATGACGCTGTCTACGCCCAGAAAGGGCCATGGTCTCAGCACCGCACAGGGGCACGCTACACTGTCCCACGGCGTGGCGGGGAGTCAGCGTGGCCCCCGTGGCAGTGGACCTGGACTTCGCTAGATGAACATCACCCAGGAACTCCACAGCCAAGAGCAGAGACTGGGCGCCCCGCCCCCAGCACACGAGAATGCAGGGCTGCTGGGGCCTTTCCTGGGGGCTGGGCTCCCCGAGGCTGGGCTAGGGGCTGATTCTTAGCTCTCTCGGGTGCCCGCTGCGCACGCAGGGCCGAAGCAGCCTGCGGGAGGCGGCTCACCTGGCCGAACGTCTCGCGGGCGTGCTCAAACCCTCCGACCTGCAGCCGCTTCTTGAAGAGGTCCAGGGGGTAGGTCAGCGTCTTGCTGATGACGCCGGCGCCACTGCCACACAGCAGGTTCTTCATGTTCGCTGGGCCGCGGGAGTGGGGTGCAGGCAGAGATGT
Organism: Nesogale talazaci; assembly: GCA_004026705.1. NCBI lineage: Eukaryota > Metazoa > Chordata > Mammalia > Afrosoricida > Tenrecidae > Nesogale > Nesogale talazaci. Next base: position 12,659 of record PVJH01030759.1, read on the forward strand.
CAGAGTGGGGGGCTGGGGAGAGGGGCCCCTGGAGGGAGCCTCCGTGACCCCCGAGAGGAGTCTCTTCGAAGCCAGACCCAGGCACAGCCGGCATGCAGCCAAGGGGCTACTATGGAGGGGTTCCAGCTCGGAAAGACCCCCACGGACAGCGCAGGAACGCCCCCCCACTCCCCCAATCTTCAAGACTGAAGTCTCTATGAAAGCAGAACGCCCACCACCTCTGTCCCCCGTGGAGGGTGGTTCTAACACCAACCTCATGGACAGTGAGCCAGCCAGCCTCAGACATGGGGGCTGGGGGCGGGGCTGCTGGCAGTTGGAGGAGGAGATGGACACACACACACACACACACACACACACACACACACACACGCTGATGGGCTGCTGGCAGCAGGAGGGAGGGGCGTCCCTTGCACAGCCAGCCACCTCCCCCATAGTGGCAATCAGGGAATGGCCAGGTGACTCCTAGCGTACAAAGCCAGGGAGGGCCAGGACGCAAGGATGCTCCCCCCTCCGCCACCTGCCCAAAGTCCCAAAGGAAAGAAAGACAGCTCCCCCACCGCACCCCGCAGGCTGCTCAGCCCTGGCCACAGGGGGCAGAGTGCTGCCAGGCTGGGGGATTCTGGGGTTCCCTGGAAAGCCAGACATGCGGGAGGGGGGGGTTGTGTCTCATCTCCCAATGGGAACAACGATTTCCTGGGTGACTCAGAGAGAAGGGGAGGGGGACAGGTCTCTGTTGCGTGGGGGCGGCCTCACCGTTTGTCTTTCCCTCGGTGGGCAAGGCCCACTCATAGGCCTGCTTCAAGGAGCTGTAGAAGGAGAACTGGAAGCCGGCGTAGGGGAAGATGGCCAGCAGGGTGGGCTGCAAGCCCTTGTAGAAGACCAAGGGGCCCTCCGTGCGGTACATGGTCACCACGGCCTCCTGGAGGGTCTTGTAGACCTAGGGACACACACCACACACAGCACGAGTGACCACGTGCAGCCGTGCTGGACAAACGCTCAAGGGGGGAGGTGGGGGCCTTGCCAACAATGCCTGTCCCAGGAAGGCACAGGGCGGATGCAGTCCCCCGCACGGCGGGGTGGGGGTGCATTCCGGAAGATGCACTCTCGAGGCTCCCGCGGGGAGACCACAGGTAGGAACCCTAAGTGTACTAAGCACAGGGACGGACGCCCACCTCGGACTAGAAGATTCCGCGTACTGTGAAGTCAGAGAGCAGGCTGGGTCCCAGCGGGGTGAAGGGGGCCCTGGGGGCTTGGTGGATACGTGGTGGGCCGTGACCCACATGGTCGGCGGTTCAAGACCAGCAGCGGCTCCGAGGGAGCGCGAGGGGGCCTTCTGTTCTGGTGAAAGATACAGGCTCGGAAACCCACAGGCGTCACTGTGAGTCTGCACAGACTCGATGGCAGGGAAATGTCGAGAAGGCTATCTATCAATCGCGGTTGTCCCGCACGCAGAGCACAATCGGGGGCACCGACCTGGGCCGTCGGAGGCTGTCTCGCTGTGTACATTTTTGCCAGACTGGGAAACAGGAGACACTGCGTGCACAACATGGAGGACCGGGAGGAGGGAAACGCGCTCAGATCAACTGGGACGGTCACAGTACAAGCTCCCTGAGAGGCCTGGACTACTGAACTAGATAACGTGTGGGTGAGGTGCCGGTAAAGTGGGACACATGGAAGGAAGAGAAAGTGAGCCTGGCCTTCTGTACCCTGGCCTCCCCTCTGCCCGCCTGACCATGCTGCAGTGGAGAAGCATGTGGAAAGGAAGCAGCCTCTGCTGTCTTCCTCACAGACGTCCACAAAGGCGTCGCAGGAATAGCCGAGAGCACTGGCAGAACCAGGGGAGCAAAGGGGAAGGATGTTGGCCGCCGCCGCCGCTACCGGCTTTCCTTCAGTCCAGCGGCCACCAGGTGCACAGGTCTGCCTGCCCCGTCCTCTGGAGGCTCTTCCCCTCCCTCTCTTGCCTCCTCTCCCGCCCCATCCCAAACTCCCATTTCTCCTGAAGGAGCCCTGGTGCCCCGTCATCCACTTCCAGACTCTCCCCTGGAACCTCTGTTCTTCAACAGAAAGGCACGGGGATGTCTCCTCGGCCCCGGGAAACACCAAGACCGGGAGAGTTCACACAAGTTCGTCTTCCCGGGTCCCCGGTCAATGTCATTTTAAGACAGAGAGGCCCTCCCCAACAACAGCCATGCTCAGGCCAAAGGAAGCAGGAAAGATGTCTTCTTTCTCCAGGGACCCCAAGGTCGGCTGTCGCACTGGGGCTGAGACCACATCCCACCCTCCTGCTGAGGGGGCATCCTCAAAGCTTGGGTGCTGTTCTAAGGTGGAACTACCGGTCTTTCGCCCTCGGAGGCATTGAGGACCGGAGATGCAAGAGCACAATTAGTGCAAAGGATTTTCACACCCTCAACCTTCTGCCTCTGTGGCCCTGAGACCAGAAGAACTAGATGGTGCCCGGCTCCCCCTGTTTTAAGAGGGATCACAAGAGGATACCCTAGGCAGTCTGAGAGAGAACCAGCCACTCTCACTCGCTCTCTGGCTTGGACGGACACACACACACACACACACACACACACACACACACCAGCACTGTCCTCCAATGTGTTCAGGAGGAAACAGATGGGGGGGAATCTTCATTTCAGGGTGTCACCCTGACTTTCCCTCTGCAGGGTGTCTCCCCTTACCCCTGGCCCAGCCCACTCAGTGGAGAGCGGGCACTCTCACAAGGACACGGCAGCAGGCTGGCTCTCCTGTCTCCTCAATCCCTGGACCCAGCCTTTGTTGCTGTGTTTTCTTTCTTTCTTTTTTTTTTTTTTGGGGGGGGGCATCACTGCTCTCTGGTGGTGGGAGTAGGAGGCCCAGCCCCATTGCTGGAATGGAACCTCCATCCCAGTGGGCTGTTCCTGTGTTTTCTTTGAAGGAAGGAAACCCCCACCCCTCGCAGCACCCGCCGGTCAGCCCTCTGCCCCCCAGGCCCCTGGCCACTCACCCGAGGCTCCCCCTGAGCGGCAAAGCGGGTGCGCAGCACGTCCATGGGCTGCACAGCGAGGGTGGCCACGCAGGCCGACATGCCGCCGCACAGGAAGTGCACGGTGAAGTCGCGGGCATCGTACTGGCTGGTTCTGTGCATCAGCTCCGTCAGCAGCTCGAAGGACAGGAACTGTAAGAGCAAGTGGGGACCAGGGCGGGGGAGGAGGGGGAGCGGAGGCTGGGACAGACCACACATGCCCCAGGACCCCGTCCAGAACCCAGGGGAAGCCCGGATGTACGGCTGAGCAGGTGGGGAGATTCAGCCCGCTCGGGATGGCACATAATCGTCTGATCGGAAATCAGACGCCAGCTGACAGCTTTATCTGAGTAGCCAGATGCACCCATGACTAAAGAAACACCCCCAAACTCACTCCTGAGAGAGCACAGGGCAGGGCCAAGCTGGCCTGGGGGTTTCTGAGACTGTAACCCCTCATGAGAATATAAGCAGCCTGATCTTTCTCCATGGGGCAGCTGGAGCATTTGAACCCCTAACCCTGCCGTTAGCAACCCAGCCCCTCACCACTAGCCCGCCGGGGCTCCTCGACTACCCCCTATGCCACCACTGGGACCGTAACTGGCACTGAGTTGAGAGTTGAAAGAAAATGTTTAGAGAATGCTGGTGGCAGCAAACAGACCAATGTGCCTGCCACGATGGGTGAATGGGGGTCATAAGAGCTGCAGGAGCCCCCAACACAATGATAATAAGGAGAATGTGCCCTAGAACCAATGAGAACCTCTCAGGCTGTGTGACCTCAGACAACCTGCATCACCCCTGGTGACCGCCTGTCACCTGCTCTCCCTTCCTGCAGTGCTGCCCTGACTTCCACAGGGTCCCAGGGGTGGACATGAGATTTCAAAATCAAAAGCACTGGTATCGCCACGCCAGTCACCCGCTGGCCCCGGCGGGCCCCTGGCACCCAGACAGCCTCCTGGGTGTCTAGGGGGATGGGAGACTCTAAGGTCACCGCTCATTCTGAGCAAGCTGCCACTGGCTGGGCAGGTCCCCATGAGCCAAGCAGAAAGGCATGTGGCCTGCTTCTCCCTCGGTTCCCCCCCCCCCCCCCCCGTCCTCCCGCACCCCTCCAATGAGCCACCATCACCCCAGGGACCTGGCTGGCCCCTGCCACCTACTTGGACAGCTCCATAGCCGATGGAGAGAACCTGGGCTGGGACGTGCCCTTTCCAGAAGGCCGCCACGCCCTCCTCCTGCAGGATCTTCCTCCCGGCCTGCATGATGCCATGGTACTTTGCCTGGGGGTCGTGGCGGGACAGGCGCTCGATCTGAAGCTGGCGTTGGGGGGAGGCGGTCAGGTGGCAGGGTGGGAGTGGGGGCAGAGGACCCAACGGGTCAAGGACACCCAGGCTCACATGTGCTTCTGGACTACACTAGTGTCTGGCCAACAGTGTCACACGTGGTTTGTAAGCCTGTGCCTACCTTGCTTCCTGAGCGGGCATGTGGATGCAGGGCTTTGTTTCTAGAGGAAGGGGCCGTGGGGCTGGGAGAAAGATGAGACCCCACCCGGAGCAGCAGCCTCTGTGTGGTGAACACACAAGACGCTGTTTGCCGCCCACGAGTCAGGAAGCACACAGAAGCCTGTGCTTGCCGGGTCACTGACCCTACGTGAGATGGGGACTGCCATCTTGAAGACAGGCTCCCCCTGAGCCCAGACTCTGAGGACTGGGACGCGCCCTCCCCCCCCCACCCCCACCCCCCCGTGCCCTCACCCTCCAGCTCACCTGGAAGCGGATCTTGATGACGTCCAGGGGGCTGATCAGAGCCCGGGTGACGAATCCAGACAGCGAGCCCGCTACTGCCACCTGGGACTTGGAGATACTCTGGCAGTCCGTGCTCGGGTCATAGCCAACCATCCCTGCGGCCCATCAGTGGCAGGCTGAAGGCAGAAGCATACAGGTTCGGCTGGTCCCAGGGTCTGCTAAGGCAGCCCCGCTGCCGCCCCTCCCCTGCTTCTCAGGTCCTCTCTCCAGCATGGGGCATTTGGGGAGCCTTTGTTTCTGACAACTCCCCAGGGTGGGGCACGCCTGCTGTCCCCGGACAAGGGCTGGGCTGGGTCCCCTCAGCACCATCCTGGGCTGACTGGTTCAACGAGCGGGGTAGGGGCTCCCTTCCCTCAGAGACCACTGGGCTGTTCTAGCACCAGCTGGCTTTGGGGCCAGACCTCTCCTGAGGTCCAGCCCTGGGCGGCATTCCAGCAGGCCCAGAACCCATAAACAGCTGGGCACTGTGAGGGTGGTCAGACAGGCGGGCAGAGAGCAGATTCTCAGAGCACCCACCGGCGCCACAAGGGAGCCCTGAGCCCCTGGCTGCTCCGGCCCCGCACACAGCCAGGCCACCTCTGCCAGAGGGCTGAGTCACCCCTTCGCAGGACATGTCCAGGACCCCAATGGTCTCCTCAACCTCCCCTGGACCACTGGTCCCCTTCCCTGTCACTGGCACAATTCCCTGTGCCAATGACCTCAGGTCTGCAGACAGCACACACACCCCTCCTGTGCCTCTGGAGGAAAGCAGCTCTCCCCCTCCCCTTTCACTCCCCTCATCCACTGAGCTCAGTGAATAGCTGCTATATAGAGGTGATAGCCAAGCACCATCGGCTTTCTTCACCTCATTTGCTTATGCACTTGGGAGTCTGGGTATACTAGAGAAACAAATTCGTAGACACGCATATGTATATACAGGAGAGGTTTACAGACAAGAGGAATGGAACGTTGAGAAAGCATCCCAACCCAGTCCAGTCCAAGCCCATAAGTCCAATATTAGCCCCTATGTCCAATTCCAGTCTTTAAGTCCTCTTCAGACCAGTCTATAAGTCCTCTTCAGACTCAAAGCACCTGCAACGACACCAGGACAATCACAGGCCAGTGGGTGCAGAGTTTTGAGTATCCAGTGGTGGCAGAAGATTCTCAGCACTGGCAGGGACCTCTTTGGGGCTTCTCAAGCATCCCAGCACTGGCAGGAGTCTCCGTGTGGCTTTTCAGGCTTCAGAGGTCTGGTTCCATCAGGGTAAGCCCATGTGGCTTCTCCTCTGGGATGTCTCACAGGAATCCCGTCTTGTGACTTGTCAGATATGATGTCTCCCGGAGACTAAACTGATAGTCTCTCACCTCCACAGGGGGAAATATTGTGAGATTTCCCAGAATTCTCAGAGAAAGCCATGCCCACACAGAGGTCTCCTGGGCTATCTCTGGAGTGACAGGCTAGACTTCACCCCTACACTCCCCATCCTGAAATTGGCACCAGAGTAACATGACTGCCACATGCACCCATTTTGTCTTCAGTGAGCCTGTCGGGAAGGTGGGCATCCCAGAATGCCAGGTTATTAGGACAAGGTTCTTGCGTCAAGGGAAGGCTGGAGACTGCAGCTTTGTACACGCGTGGGAAGCCACGTGTCTTTCTCCCTGGGAGCAGAGGGTGGTTTCGAACTTGAACTGCAGACTTTGTGGCCAGCAGTCCCACTTGTAACCACTCCGCCAGCAGGGCTCAGTGCGCAGGGAACAGACGGGCGGGAAAACCCACCTCCATGCTTTCAGCTTCACCTCTTTCCTTGTGGGTGTCCCCCTGCTCAAGCCTTGATCTAGTTCAGATGCTGCGTCTGCTCCTGTCTTTAAAAACGTGAGCCATGGTCACGAGATAGCTCTGTCTGACAACAGGATCGTCACCGCTGTCGTCAGCGGCATTCTAAATGTCGGAATAGCATCCCATCAAGTGGCTGTTGCTGTCTTTGTGCAGATTCTGGCCCTATATGCAGCCGACCTGCTATCTAGCCGTGTTAAAGTCAGGGTAGACTAGAGATAAAAAATCCAGGGAGACTCATATGTGAAGAAGAAAGAGCTTTCTATACAAGAGCAATCGAATATTAAGGAAACATCCCAGCCCAGTCCAGATCAAGTCCCTAAGTCCAATATTAGCCCACATGTTCAGTATTAGTCCATAAGTTCCTCTCTAGACTCACACGCAAGAAGGCAGAATGCTGGAAGATCACAGGCCGGTGAGTGGAAAGACTTGTGGGTCCAGTGGCGGCAGAGGCATGTCAACGCTGGCAGGGGTCTCCCCGCGGCTCCTCCAGTTCCAGGGCTCCAGTGTTGTTCCATGTGTCCTGTCCACAGGAATGTCTCACCTCCAGTGAGCCATTCATCTCCTTCGCGCCTCCCAGTGAAGTCATTAAGCTGCGACCCGATTGACAGGCCCAACTCCACCCCTTCACTCTTCAGTCTCCAATTGACAACGGATGATGTAACAACCCCAGTGAGGCCAGTGAAACCCTGCCCAGTCCTACGCAACTCCTGTGAGGAGCAGGGAGCTTCTCGTGAAGATTTATCTTCAAAGGGCTTGGTGCCTTCTCACCCAAATCAAGACTCCGCTGGGCCGCATGGCCACTCGCTGGGCGGCTGTCCTGTGCAGCGTAGCGTTTGACAGCCTCCCCGGTGTCTCCCACTCAAGGCCAGTCTCGGCCCACCCCCAGCCTCCCCCCTCGCCCAAGGCACAGTTAACAGAAGTGGCGAACAATCCCCTGGGGACAGAACTGCCCCTGCTTGATGCTGATGAGTGGACACCGGCCCTCAACAAGCCCACACTGGGTGCCGGGACTGTGATTCCTGCCGGAGCAGCAGCTTCGTCCCCCACAGCGGCCACCCAGCGGCACCAGGCGGGCTCCTTGGCATGGGCGCGTCCTCAGTGCCATTGGTGTAATTCTGACCGACCGTAACCCCACAGCCAGCCTTCCGTCCTCCCGGCTGCAGAAGGCCCGGGTCTGAGCGGCGGACTTTGCAGTGGGCAGCCCGATCCTAAACCTACCGCGCTGGGGTCGCCGCCTTGGCCCTAAACGGAAACCCACGCTCCAGTCATGGTGACCCTTCAGGTCTGCCCTGGTGGGTTTTCTGAAACTGTAATGCTTTACGGAGTGGAAAGACTCTCTTTTTCCTCCCTGGAGAGCCCAGCTGTTGCACTCGGCTTCATGATTTGTAAAACTGGACACGCACTAAAGGCTCCTCCAACATTAGCCCCCGCTCCACCCCCGCCTCTCTGCCAGGGCGTCAGCTTCTATCCGCAGAGCAGAGCCATGCTGTGCTCTTCCTGCCACCAGAGAGGCTGATGGAGTCAAACCACCAACCTGGGGGTTCGCAACCGGATGCTTTAGCTGCGGTGCCACCAGGGCTCCCATGTCCTTCACCAGAGAGAGGGGGTGACCTGCACAAAGCCACAGCGCTGCCCCAGGACGCTACCCCTGTATGACACAGCAGGAGTCCCACTCCAGGACCTCCCCCATCAAAGCGTCACCATCAGCCACTGCCCGTAAGCCCGTCCGGCTCCTATCAGCCCTGGACAACGGAATGGAACTGCCTCTTTGGGTTTCCAGGTTTTCCCCGGGGCAGAAAGCCTGGCCTTTCCCCTGAGGAGCGACTGGGAGGCTCGTGCTGCTGAACTTGGGGTTAAGCTGCCCAATGCACAGCCCACTACGTCATCAGGGCTCCTCGGTGACACTCACACACACACACACATCAAACCCAGACCCAGGGCCACCAAGCCAATTGTGACTCATCGTGACCTCATGAGGACATAGAACCGCTCCATGGCGTTTCCCAGACAGTGACTCATAATGGGATGTGGAAAGCTTGGTCTTTCTCTCTCCCCTGGCATGGCTGTGGCTTTGAACTGCTGTCCTCAGAGCTAGCAACCCAAGGCGTAACCACACATCGCAGACATCACGAGGAAGCAGGTTTGCGAACAGGATGGGCAGTGTGATCCCATTTGGAAAGCAGCAAGCCCTATATGCTCTCTGCGCAACGGGATGCCAAAAACTCACCCAAACTCACTGCTCGTTCCCACACCGAGCGAGTCTAAGACAGAGAAGACCTGCCCCTGCCCCTCTCCGGGGTCTCTAAGACGATCAGTCTTTATGGGACTAAAAAGTCTGGCCGTTTTCCCTAGAGTAGCCTAGCTGTTACCCTCTACTCCTTCAGGGGTCCTGTGCCGCAAGTCTGAACACGTGGACAGAGGCCGGCCAGGGCACCCTGGGGTCACCAGGTTTGGGGTTATCTTTGGGGAAGGAGTCGGGAAGGGGGAAAGGAGAGGAGACCTCATCCTGCCTCTTTATAAAGGGCTCGCTCATTTGATTGTTAGAGGAGAAAAGGAAAAAAAAAACAACTAAATATAAAATGATGTTAAAAGTCCTTTTCCTGGGGTTGAGTCCCGGTGGCGTAGTGGTAGTGCATGGGACTGCGGCCCACTGGGATGGAGGTTCAATTCCAGCTCCACAGGAGCAAAGGCTGGGCCTCCTACTCCCACCACCAGAGAGCAGTGATGCCCCAAAACAAACAAACAAACAAACAAAAAGCCCTTTCTCTTTTTACCTAGTTCTTGATTACCTTCAGTAATGGAGAAGTCACTACCACAGAATGACAAGCTCTCCCCAGCCCCATCACGGCAGCTTGTCCTCCTCTCCCAGAGTTCCATCCTGGGACTCCCGGGTTGAGAATCCTGCCCCAACTCCTCTGACGGTTTCCTAAGGGACTCAAGCGATATTCCCTCTATCCTTCAAACAGGGCCGGCATTTCCCTGAAGTCTCACAGCATGAAATCTGCCAGGAACGCGTGCCGGTCTTGGCACCTTCTCCCCATACCCTGAACGATGATGACAACAGGACCACCTGCCTTCTCCCGTCCACGTCTCTGTGGCAGCTCATGCTGCACCTCTCCAGGAGTCTGGGAGGTGCAGCTTCAGAGACAGCGAGGTCACAGAAGTGGGAGGAGTGTCCAAGTGAGGAGGCGCAGGTGCTGTGGCTTTACCTCAGAAGGAAAGAGTCACAATGGATCCAGCTCCTCACTCGGGGAAGCCCGCCGATAATTGCAGGACACACACACACACACACACACACACACCACCCAGTCCAGCAGCTATGACCTCCGACCTCGGATTAGGAAGCTGCAATCCAAGGATGGCCTCCCTCAGGGGGCTGGGCCCCAGGTTTCTGTAAACCGGCTTCAGTTTCCTCCTTTGGAAATGGGCAGGATGTCCGCCCTGATGGCCTGGAGAGCTGGGCACCATGTAGGATGTAATCCGTGAGCACTTAAGCTCAGACGACGGGCTGACGGGCTGGCCCCTGGGCTCTAGCCACAGGTGCCCGAGAAGACAGCGATGAGCACCTGAAAGGTCACAGCCCGGCCCCTGGACAGACAGCAGCCCTGCTTGGCTCACCAGATGGCCATGGGTCGGAATCCACCGGGTGGCAGGCACAAAACAAAACACCCGTCTCCCTACCACGGAGTCGACGGGGTGGAACGGCCCCTATGGATTTCTGAGACGGTAACTTTTGGGAAGCAGAAGAGTCTCTTCTTTCTCCAGAGGAACAGCTGGTGGTTTTGAACTGCTGATCTTGCAGTTAGCAGGCCAACACTTCCCCGCTATGCTATGCCACCAGGGTTCCTGCAAATAACAAGAAATTAAAAAGACAGCTTGCGGGTGGCTGCCTTGGTGCTTGATAGGTATGTCCTGAATATACCAATGGCCATTGCATCTGCCACGCTGCCACCTTTATGGAAGCCACATCTTCCTCTCTCGGGCAGCCAGGCGCTGCATGCATTCACCAGGGTTCTTTCTCATCTCGGTGCTTATTTCAAAGGATGGCATTGGCCCAGTACATGCTGCCTGGCAGCTACCTGCTTGGGGTTTCTGATACTGTTAACTTCTCTCTCTGCAGAGCGGCGGGTGGTTCGGAACCACGTGGATCACAGGCCAAGGCCTAACCGCCACCCCACCTGGGCGGCCCCTGTGTTACTGAATCAGTAGCTGCGGGAGAGGGCTGGGGCAGGGGAGCGAGGCGGAAAGCGAGCGGAGATGGGGGATCGATGTCGCGACACGGGTGTGAATTGTTGAATGGAAGAACGATTTGCTCTGTAAACTTCCACCCAATGAAACCCAACACCTAGCACCCGGAAGCCGTCCAGGGGCCGCTGTGCGGTGTGCGGTGTGCGGTGTGCGGTGAGAGAGAGAGAGAGATGTCCCCACCCCGCCCCCTCTCTCTCTGGAAGTCACCCAGGTGTCAAAGCACACAGGGGCCCCAGGGCGGCGGCGGCGCGCGGTCCTGTGCGCATGTGTCCAGAGGGTCCCAGCCTGACTTCTCCGCAGTTGTCAGCGCGCGCGCGTGCGAGCTGACAGGTCCAGCTGTGCCTCGGGGCGGGTCTGCGCGCCCCCGTCTGAGAAGACGCCTGCCAGGTGGGCGCGCGCCTCTCTATCCAGGCGCCCCCCGCGCGCGCGGCACGTGCGTGTACGTCCTCGCCCCGCGTGGGTGCCCGCGCGCGCGCGCGCGCGGCCCCGGGTCAGTTCCCGCGGCGCCACGGTGCTGTCCCCGAGCCGGCGGCGGGGAGGGCGGAGGTAGAGAGAGGTCACTCACCCGGCTCCGCGGGCGCGGCCCGGCTCCCCGCGCGGCCCTTTCCCGCCCTGCGCACGCGGGGCCGCGGCACAACCCAAGGCGGCGCGCGGGAACGGACAGGCCCGCGGGCCAATCGTCGCTCAGACGCCGCGCCAATGGCTGCTCGTGGGGGGCCGGAGGACCGCCTCCCGCACGGTGCTTCTGGGTAATGTAGTCCCGGCCGAGAAGGTCGTCCCGGGCGAGTCTCAGGGTCTTCTGGGAGTCGTAGGCTCGCTGTGCGCGCAGGCGCGTGTGCGGGCCAGTCGGGAGGCGGGGGGAGGCGAAGCGTCGTTGCGCAAGCACGCCGTCTACTGTCTCGCGTCT
>PVJH01030760.1:0-24487 GCA_004026705.1 Nesogale talazaci
TTTGATTCATGTACAAGTTCTGCACAATGAAATGTTTTGGAATTCCTGTTCCTTTCAAGGTTATCCACAGTTTATCCTTGCTCACTGAAAGTGGGGAGGACTTGAAGAACTTGTAGCTGACGATCAAAGGCTGCAGGCTTTGGGATGTATTATATATATATATATATATATATATATATATATATATATATATATATATATAATACTGTCCAGTGAAATCAAAAGATAACATCATGATAAATGAAGAAAAGATTGAAATTGCCAAGCATTTTGTCTTTCTTGGAGCTACAATGTTCCAGTCAAGAGATCAATGGGGACATTCCATTGGGTAAATGTGGTGCATAGACCTCTTTAAAGTGCTGAAGAGTTGAGATGTTACTTTGACACCTAAAATGTGCCTGATTCAAGTCCTGTGTGGTAGTTACATAATTTCCTGTCAACTTGAAGTGTAGGAGTGGAGTCCAGCCCATATATCAGATCACAACCGGATGGTGCCTCCTTGTGGGCGTGACCTCCTCAGGAAGAGCGTCCTGGGAACCTACCCCCCCACCCCCCGGCTTCACCTTCCTGATGTTGAGCCACGTGGAGATCTGTGGGAGTCCTGTAGTTGGCTCTTGTATACCTTTATATGATTATCATAATATTTCATTACTAAATGTTGACAATACTATTTTTATAAGAAAAAGTTTAAAAGTCTATAATAATAACAGCAATTTGGAAATTTGCAGACTTTACCTCTGTAAATAATTAACCCAAGCTATAGCACACCCCCCTTTTTCCATGCTATGCTATTTGTGAACCAAACAGATTCCATTCTATAGTTGCCAGATTTGCTTCATAAGTTTTAAAAGTCACTAATAAGAAGGAAATATAGTGACTTTTCACTTAGAAGTACTGTATTTTAAAAGCTGTAAAGAAAATATTGATGATCGAGTAAAGAAATTCTACATACTGTATGCTAATGAAGTTCTTTTTATGAGTTTTTTAGACTGATGAGGCAGCCCAAATTTATTAGAGTAAATGAAGACCATAATTTTCCAGGTATATGTAAACATCTTGAAGATTAAAAAGAAAATACCAATAAAATGCATGAAAACTTTGAAATTTATTGTGTAATAGGTATAAGAAGCTATAATATAAATATATGTCCATATTTGGAAGTCACACTAAATTAACTAATATACTGAACTTTGGTCAATGTTATATATATTCCAAAAATATCTTGGGAGTTCACACAGTAGAGGATATATATCAAACATGGTGGTTAAGATAATGTTATTACTTAAAAAGAATTACTGGTTAAATTTTCACTGGGTTTAACATTTCTATAGTTTATTTTGAGTCACTAACAGATGTACTTAGTGCCAAATTCACAAGGTTTTCTGCTGCAGAAGAAAAACAAAATGCCTCCTTCCTTCTTCTCCCTAGGCACCCAGCTTTCTTCCCAGAGACAACCACAGAGGCCATTTTCTTGCTTAGGGGGTTGTTGTTGTTGTTGTTGTTTCTAAGACTATTGTATTGTATCTGCAAAAGAGTGCATGTGATGAGCCTCCCTGCTAGGACTGCATACTCAAATTTCCTAGGCATCATTGGCCCACTCTGTGGAAATACACAGACTGCCACTTTAACCAGGGTCACTGTCAGCGCTTCCCTGTGTATCTTTCAATATAACATCCTTCCTGTCTGCAGATGCAACACTGAATAGCACAAGGCTTGGCAAAAGAAGTTCAAGTTGTATTCCAAAGCAAACCTCCTTGGTGTGTTAGTCGGGTAGTTGGTGTCAGACTGGGTACAAAGGGAAACCACTCAAGAATGAAATATTTGGAGATGAATATGGCAACATGTGTACAAATATGCTTGATACAAATGATGTTGTACAAATGTTATAAGAGTTGTAAGAGCCCTCAATAAAATCATTGAAAAAAAGAAGAGGCCACCGTGGCTTGAATGACCCTTTCCTCCTGGAATAGAGAAGCCAAAAAGAAACAAATATGGCCCTCCATTTACTTAATTTGGTCATGATTTTGTAGACAGTAGTTGCTTGCTATTTCGCACCATTGCAATATCCTTTGCATGATTACAGCATGATTTAGTTATCTGTTTTTTTGATGGACATTTTGGCTGTTTTCAGCTGTTACAAATTGCTATTTCCCATATTCTGTGTATTTTCCTTTGTGTTGATAGATACCTTAGGAATAGAATTGCTTTAGTAGACTGTTAATTTTTTTCTCTTTCCAAGACAAATTGGCCTATTTACACCTTGGTTGTCATTATAAACCTATAACTACCATCACACTTTTTTTAGTGCATGCTTTTACAAATTAATTTAAACAATAAGTGTCCATATTTTGTTGTGAGTGGGTTAAGCTGAGACTCATGACTATGTATTGGGTCAAGCCTAATGTGCATTAGAGGGGGGCATCAACTGACAAGGTTTTAACCATTCATGCAAAAATTATCATTTTAATCTTCTACAGTCACCTCTCCAATGCACTCTATTTAGTAACCAGTTTCTTTCCATCCCTTTATTATCAAATTATTAATTTTACTTAGGTTTTCATTTATTTGTTGATCAAAAAAAATCTTGAACACCTTTTGTTATACTTATTCTTTTTGGTTTTGTACGCATTGTAAATTTCAATTTTTTATGTTGCAATTTTAGGTATTTGACATATGAAAGTTTAATTAATCTTTGCATACTGGTCTTGGATCTAGCAGTCTTAATTCATTTGGAGATTAATTTTAGTAATATCAGGTAATTTCAACATTTTCTGTATTTTTGCTTGTTTTTTTCACATTGGGGTTGAATTCAGATGCGTTTCATCAATGGGGCTGACTCTCTTGAACTTTTTAGATATGTTTTCCAGTATATGAAGCCCAGGATTCATAAATCTATAGAGACAGCAAGTAGAATAAGGATGGTACATACCATCCAAGAAAAATGTCTCTGCTAATTCATTTTTCATCTGACTTCTTGCCCTGGTGTTGTACCTAAACTTCAGGAGACTTACACAGGGTGACAGCAGGCCATGACCCTCAGTATTCTTGGTTTCTATCTGTTTTTTGTTTTCGTCATCTTGCCAGATAGTGTCTCCTAAGATAGCGCTCATCTTCCTGTGGTCTCTTCTCATTGAATCAGGCTGACTTGATTTGATTTAACTAGGTCTCACTATGAACTTGATTAGACTACAAGATCTCTTTGCACAACTCGATTGAAGCTAATTCTGAATTCATTCTGAAGGTCTGAAATGATTTAGTTCCCTTTCCAAATCACTCTGTGGCCATGAGAAACTCTGAGCTTAGTGCTCTTCGTTCATGCTGGCAGGTTTGCTTTCCTCGGGCTGCCCAGGGGGAAGAAAGGCACAGCTCTCCTGTGTTGGTCTGAGAGACCCGGGCTATCCAGCGATCCACCTTGCACCTCTCTCAGAAAGTATTTTTCTTCTTAACCAGGTTTGGACGAAGGAGCCTTGGAAATATCAGCCCACATCCTTCTACATTGTTTGCTTTAAGACCTAGGATCTGAAACTCAATGGTTAAGAGTTTATTTATTTTATTCTGTAAATTTTTATAGGAATTCTCTCTCCTGAGGAGGCCTGCTGGTGTAGTGGCTAAGAATTGGGCTGCTAACCTCAATGTCAATAGTCTGAAGTCACCAGCTGCTCCACCGGATAAAGATGGGGTTTTCTAACCCTGTAAAGCATCAGTTCTCAACCTGCGGGTCCTGACCCCTTTAGGGATCAAACAGCGCTGTCACAGTGGTCACCAGATTCATAACAGTAGCAAAATTACAGCTGTGAAGTAGCAACAAAAATAATTTTCTGGGTAGGGGTTGTCACAACATGAGCAACAGTATTAAAGGGTCGCAGCATGAGGAAGGTGGAGAACCACTGCACAGTCTTAGACTGAGACCCAAAGGGCAGTTCTGCTCTGCCCTATAGAGCACTGGTATGAATCATAATCAACCCAAAGGTAGTGAGATTGCTTTTGTGTAGTTTTTTATTTGGAGACAAACTATAGGAAAGTTATCTACTTTGGGCTAAGGCAAAGGGCTATTTTATGTGAATACACTATTTAATCCTCAAAATATATTGTGTACATTAATATTTACTTCAGATTGTTATATTCTCATATCACAACTATTATGTAGGTCATATTCCCCGTTTATAGATTGATGAATGTGCCATGTAGAGCTTGATTAATGTGTCAGGAAATCACAAAATTTGAAAGTGGGAGAAATAAGTTCAAAATCTTTTCATTTTACATATTTTTTATCCAAATGTAGGCTTAAGAAAATGACAGCGATAACATCTTATACTACTGGTAAAGCTGTTTGTCAGTCACATTTTTCAAAAAGGAGAAAAAAACACAAAACAAAAATAATCCTGCACTAACAACTCATCAGATTTAAAAGAGTCAGTGGATGTTCTCTTAGAGGAAAGTTAATCAGCAACCTGTGATAGCAGATAATAAACACAACCTTACTTGCTGAAAGTGAAGAGGACCTGATCACTTGCTGAGGAAAATAAAAGATTCCAGTCTTCAGCATGAATGCAATTGTAAAAAAAAAAAATCCCCATGACTGCACATTATAACAAACAGAAGAAAAAATGGAAGTTTTAAGGTCTTTAATCTTATTTAAAGATTAAATCAATAATCAACACATAGAGCAGTCAAGAAATTGAATAACACATTGCATTGAGCAAATCTGCTGTCCAAGACCTTTTTAAAATGCTGAAGAGCAAAGACATCACTTTGGAAGTAAGGTGTTCTTGAGGTCATAGTGTTCAGTCACTTCATATGTGTGGGGAACAACTGGGGAAGTCCAGAGAAGAAGCAATAGCTTTCAAATACAGAGTTGGCTAAAAACATTGAAATGACAATGAGCAGTCAGAAGAACAAACAAACCTGTTAAGGAAGATGTATACTTAACATGCTTCTTGGAAGGAAGGGTGGTGTGACTTCTTTTTTAAAAAACCGTTTTATTGATGTATAATGTATATATTGTATAATTCAATAATTTGAACATATTAAAAAGAGTTATACAATCATCACCACAGCCCATTTTAGGACATTTTCTTTCCGACTCTCACTATTAGCTCCCCATTTCCCCACAACCTTCCCTGTCATACCCCAAGAAACAATCCAGTTTCTATAGTTCTACCTACCTTGGTTTTAATATACAGGAAAAATGAAACAGAAAAACATCGAACAAACAGGAGAACCAACAACAAAATAAAATAGAGGAAAAAGTCAAGAGAAAGTAAGGCAGAAAATGTTAAAAACTGAAACAAATTTTAAATGGGTCAAAGGGAGAGTAAATGATAAAGTCTTACATTTTAACCTTTAATACCCCTCTCTCTGCAGAGGACTAATGAGAGGCAGTGAGAATGGCAGAGTGCCCAGAGAGTTGAGGAGCATGGCTCCTAGATGCTGTCATGTGCCGTTCCAGAGTTGCAAAGTGCCCAGCATAGGACCAGCCACAATTCTTTTCAGCGTTTCTCTTCTGCCCCGTGCCCCAGCACAGCAAGTTGTCTGGACATTTTCAGACATGGGTGCTGTACGAGGAAGGAATCCTGATGAGGCAATGATTGAGTGCCTGACTGCTGACCAAAAGTTCAATAGCTTCAACCCACCAGCCACTCCCCCAGAGAAAAGCCTGGGTCATCTGCTTCCATAAAGTTTCCAATCCTGGAAATCCCATGGGGAGGCTCTCTACCCTGTGCAAACATGCTACGAGTCAGAATCGACTAGATGGCGTACAACAACTTAAGGGATGTGATGGTGTGGGCTGGAAATAAAGTTGTTGGGTGGTAAAACAGGCCCAAGAAAAAACTCCAGCTAGCTCCCCTGTGGATTTTGCCCTTGAGGGAAATTCCTTATTTTACCCATGAGGATCCTAAGATAGAGTCACACAGGATTCCATGAGCACATCAGAGGAATGGAACCCAAACCCAACCCAACCCAACTGACTGCCATTAATTCAATTCTGACAAGTCATCAAGTCAGAATCTAGAAAGAAGGCCAAATATCAGAGGATATCCTGGAGGAGTTGAGATCTGAACTTGATCTTGAAGAGATAAAGAAGAGTTGGCAAAGAAAAAGAAAGTTATCTTCCAAGAAAAAGGACTATTATACTCCTGGGTCTGATGTCTTGAAACCATTGAAAATATGTGATGGCCTTGTACATACTAATCAGGTCCCCTTTGCCTGGCTGGTGCAAACTCTTCACAACTGCTGTCTCTCACTATAAAGTGCTGAAGGCTCCCAGCTGCTCCAGTTCTCCAGACCATTGCTCTCAGATTCACCATGCCACATCACAGCACCTGCCTCCTGCCCATCCTTCCCGAGAGCCTACAGCCAAAGACTGACTGACCCCACTTGGTGTCACATTTGTGCTTTAGGAATCCAGTTGAAGCTAGACCCCAAAGGAGACCACATCTTTGCAGACTTCCACCCTGCCTTATCCTGCTTCCCTTGTTTCCTATTTCCTGAGAGCACTCCCTCACTAAATAATAGGGACCAGCATCTCTATTTCAGGTTCCTCTTGTAGAGAATTTGATCTAGATAATTTTTCCCATGAAGATCAAGAATTTTGATATATTGGGTACTAACATTTAGTCACAATTGAAAGATTACACCCAAGAATTGGATAAGAACCAATCATCAACAGTCTCCTATGCCTGATTAAAGTTTAATAATTAAACACCTTTGAATCTTCTAGAGAAGCTACTGGTAGCTTATAGTACTGAGGAAGCTCTGGTTTCATGGGTTTGCTCACAAGTGAATCCTAGCGGTGTCTTCTCTGACCTCAAACGCAGGGAAAGCTTGATGGTGGGAGTTAAAGACATTGGCTAGAAAAGTCATATTAAATAATTCACTATCCTTGCAGTAGCATATGACCAAAAACCAATGGTGCTTAATAAGAAATACAAACTGCACTGAAACCATTAACCAAAACCAAAGCTCCAGCAATTGATGGAATACCAAGTGAAATGTTTCAAGAGGCTGGTGAAGCACTGGAAATACTCATTCATCTATGCCAAGAAATTTGGAAGATGACTAGCTGGCCAACTGATTGGAATACTTCCATATATGGACACCTTGAAAAGACATATGACCCAAAAGAAGGTGGAAATTATAGAACAATAGGACTCATATCACATGCAAGTAAAATTTTCCTGAAGACAATTCAACAAAGGTTGTAATAGTATATTCACAGGAAGCTGCCAGAAATTCAAGATGGATTCAGAAGAGGATTTTTAAAACGGGCTATTATTGTTGATGTCAGATAAATCTTTGCTAAATCAGAAGACACCAAAAAAGATGTTTACTTTTATTTTATTAACTATGGAAAGCAATCAACTGTGTAGATCATAAGAAAACAATGATAGCCTTGAAAAGAATAGGACTTTCAGAGCACTTTTCAACACTTGAAAGAAGTTTTTGCAGCAGATCCACCCAATGCAATATGTCCTTTGACCTCTTCCCTGCGAAATACTAATAGTTTGGAGTCCTGTTACCATTGGATTGTGGGTCCCAGAAATACAAGGCATTTCAGAACTTTAATCTTTTCTCCATATACCATAATGTTAGCTATTAGTTAGTCTCATTGTGAGGATTTCATTTTTCTTTGCATTGAGTTGTAGCTTAAACAGTCAGTTAAAAAGGGAGTTTCCCTACAATGTCCTGCCTTCAAGCATAAGTGTGTATTTTGATAAAACTTCATTCTGCACTATTTCCATCACTTGAAATTCAAGCTTGAAGAGTCTTCAGTCTGCTGCCTGACCTATGAATCTTGAACTTGCCAACCTCTTACAACTGTGCAAGCCAATTCCAAGGTATAAGTAAATCGATATGTGTGTCTGTATATAAAAGATCTTCAAAAATGTATGGGAAGTTTCATTATCTTTTAATTAAATTTGCCATGCCTTTTTGAAGATGCTTGGGGGAGGAGGGCTGTGTGTTTGTGTGTGTGTGTGTGTGTGTGTGTGGCACTGCTTATATTTCTTAAGAAACCCCTATCTAAGAAAAGCCTTTACCACTGACCATATGATCACTTTGTTTAAAACCTGTCTAATTGCTTCTCGTGACAAAACACTGCTACCAGAGTTTGGATTTTATTCTATTTTCCTATTTATCTTTTTATGCTTTTCCAATAGCAGTAAAGTTTTAATTCTGAGATGATTAACTTTAGAGTTAAAAGCAGTCTGATATTTAGAGTATAAAATTTCTTGGGTGACACATTTTCTCTTAAAGATTTGTGAAAATGTTTGTAACCTATTCCAACTTGTTTTCCTAATTAAAATAGTGTTCTAAATAGTGTTTTGACAGCGTATAAAACTGTATTCCCTAGACACGTAATGTACTTATAGTTTCTTGAACTATTCTAAAGATAAGGAAGGAGGCCATTCATTTGGGTAGGCATGGGTCTAAATGATCAAGCCAAATTATTTTTATATGATAGACACAATGTTTCACAATATAGAGAGGCATACAAAAGTTCGTGGAAAATGCCATTTAAAGACAATGAAAATTTGGGCTGAGCCCCGGTGGCGTAGTGGTTGTGCGCGGGACTGCGGCCCATTGGGATGGAGGTTCAATTCCGGCTCCCAGGAGCAAAGGCTGGGCCTCCTACTCCCACCACCTGAGGGCAGTGATGCGTAAAATTTAAAAAAAAAAAAAGACAATGAAAATTTCCTGCAAACGGTTTGAAGTCCCCTTGCTCCTGGACACTGTCCACCGAAATGATGATCATTCTCTAAAATGCCATGTCCTTGTCCTCTCCCTGGAAAGTCATTCCTTTGCTTATCTAAGTTTTACCAGTTTGCCTTGTCAATTCTGATTTATGGTGAGCTCACATGCATCAGAGGTGACCTGTGCTCCACACGATTTCCAATAGGTGGCTTTTAGGACCTAAAAAAACAACCAGGTCTTTTTTTAGGAAGTAAACAAAACCAAGTCTTTATTCTGAAAGACAGACTCAAATCTCCATCATTCCACAGGAACTCCCTTAGTAGTCTGATATTTGTTCTTGAAGGCTCAGTCACCTTGTTTCTAAAGCCCCTTGGCCTGAACCTAGTACAAGGAAGAGAAACTCTCCTTTGTGCGCTACGCCATCGAATCATACTGAATTCATTTCCTGTGCTTTTACAGCCAAGTCCCACAAAGTGGGTGACTGACAACAACAGTTTACTGCTGACAGTTCTAGAGGACAGTTGTCAGAACCCCGGGTGTTGGCAGGATTCTGTTCTCTCCCAAAGCTCGGGTAATCCCAGGTCCCCTTTGGCTTGCAATTGCAGTCAGCTCCATCGTCAAGGCCATCCTTCCTCTCTGTGTTTCTCTGAATCTGTTCCCCTCTTTCATAGGACATCACCTATTATACTAAGCGCCACCATACACTCACAGAACCTGAAATTAATGGGCAACATCTTCAAGACAAATCATTTGCAGAGATTAGGACTTCAATAAAAAAATTTGGAAGACACAATGCAATCCACAATATAGGGTTGTATTTTTTTTTAATTTTGTAGCTGTATACCACTTCACCTGTGTACCTCCCCAGTGCCCAGAGGAAATAATTGCCATATATTGAATAATTGATAAACATTCGAAGGAATACTATACCTCCCTTTTATGTATACATTTCTCATGCAGGGTTTGGGGGATTTTTTTGCATCTTTCACTTTGTTCTAGTTTTATTTTTCAAATTTTTTATTTCTCTGAGTTAAATCCTTGCAAGATATTAACTATCTCTACAACAAAATTGTCCTTATGACTATTATGTAATGAATCGACACTGCATGCGTACAAACAGCCCACATTGCTGAGAAATATAATCTCTGTTTTAAGAACTGTTTTCTGTACCTAGTTTGATCTATATCTCTAATGACTGTGTTTTCACTTACTTAAATTGAGTTGGTTATCTCAGGCAGATGGTCTTTACCAATAACAGGAAGCAAGTTCTTATTAAAAAAAAAACTCTCATTGCAAAGGCATTTTTTGCTCTTTAATTTCATTTTCTCTTATGTCTTTTTGTTAACCATTTATCAAAACCCTGGTGGAAAATTATATGATCCAAGGATCCTATTTCATGTACCCAAGAGACTTAATGAAAGGAAGAAAACATCCCATGTTTCACACTTTGAGGAAAGTGTTCTCTTTTCAGTATGTAGTACTTACTGGAAACATAGCTTTAAAATATTTAGCTATAAATCGGCAGTGTAATAAAATCTGCTCCGGTACATTTTTTTCTAGGTGCTCATCACAATGTCATATGTCTCAAACCCAAATCTAATTGTGTTCAGCTTAGAATCTTCGCATGGCTTCTCTTCAATAAAAAGGCAGACTCCTTAGCAGAGCTCCAATGGCTTCCCAACCAGGCCTGTCTGCTTCCAACTTATTTCCAAACCTTGGACTTATAAGTACCATTATAGACACTCAAGTCAAGCTCACAAACTTTCCAACATATTTTTCATGTCTTCCTACCCTTCCACATGTTGATCCTTCAAATTAGTATGTCGCCTTCCCCACTCTTGCCCTATCCCAATTAAAACTCCAAACATTTCTCTAAAGTAGCCTTAAAGATAAACTGTTTTTCCTGGGAGTCTTATCTTTCTTTCTTTTGTCCATGCAACAAAGATGAGACTATAGGGTAATGAGTGATTTGGTTATTACTCCCTTTTACATAAACTAGCAATCAAAAATATAGACTTATAATATGCTTATTACTTGAATTCTTTCTCCTGATATATACAAGACCTAAATTTATTATCAGTGTCCTATAGGCAGTATTCTTTGTAATCTGTTAGGCAGAGTTCTAAATTTGTCATCCTTCAAATGGCAAGTGAAATCTATACTGTTTTAGTTTGGTTGTTTTTTCAATAGACACAAAGTAAAAGTAATTTTAAATTTATTTAAATTAGACTAAGGCTAGTTGTTACTTTTTTTTTCTTGCATAGTGTACCTACAAACAAGATCCCTTCTCTCAAGGCACTCATGGCCTCATAGGACTATCAGTCACAAAAACATGACAAGGAAATCAGGGTTGGTGTACACAGATACACATGAGACAAAGAGTGCAGGGCAGGAGAACTAACAGATTGCTTGTGTCAGTTGCAAAATAATGTGTTCCTTAGTTGAGTACACATTTATGAAGATGCTTTATGCCAGCACCCGATTCTCAAAGTAGAATATTAGCTTGGGTAAGTCATTATGTTGCAGGGAAGTCTTACCTGTAAAAGACTCCAAATTATGTGCTCTTACTGAAATATGGTGGAGATATTGTGGTTCAAAGCTAAAAAAGAAGTGCTTAATTCTAAATTGAGTAGTAATCGATTAATATGGCCCTCACAGTCCTAACTCCTAATGCGATATAATATAATCCTGGAGTCTACAATTGCGGCAATAACCCCATTTTTGAGGACATTCTCAACTATAATGCATAGGACTGTTGTTGCTGTTGTTGTTGTTGTCAGGTGCCATCGAGTTGGCTCCGACCCATAGTGACCCTGTGCATGACAGGATGAAGCACTCCACTGTCCTGGGCCATCCTCATATCAGCAAAGTTATGCTCCCTTCCATTTCCTCTTCAGAACCCAGCCACCCTCTTCTTCTGCAATCCAGCTTCACTGAAGATTTGCTCAGCATACAGATTGGACAAGTATGGTGATGGGATACAACCCTGATATACACCTTTCCAGATTTTAAACCATGCAGCATCTCCTTGTTCTTCATGCACACTAGTTAATGAAATACATGCAACATTTTCCTGCTATTCTCTGCTTTCAGTCAAGATCCATCTAAGCAATAATACTTTTGTTCCACATCTTCTTTTGAATCCGTCTGAACTTCTGGCAGCTCCCTGTCAATGCACTGCTATGATTGCTGGATGATTTGCAAAAAAAAAAAAATTGCAAATGATGAAAAACAAAGAAACAAAAAGGATGAAGTCAAGGAACTGAAGAGAATACTTCAAAGGGCAGCTTGAAAAGACAAAGGCAGATATAACAAAGTGTGAAAAAACTAGAATTAGAAAAACAAAAGGCAAGGACACTCTCAGCATATGAAATAAAAGAGCATAAGGAAAAATTAACCCTCAAGTTTCAATTTTAAAAGATTCTGTAGGGCTGAGCACCAGTGGCATAAGTGGTTGAATGCGGGACTGCGGCCAGCAGGCTCGGCAGTTCAAATCCAGTGGCAGCTCTCAGCAGCAGCACTGGGTAGCGCCCATGACCACCAGAGGCAGTGATGCCCACAAAAAAAAAGATTCTATAGGCAAAATTTTGCATGATTCAGAAAGTATCTAAAGAAGATGGAAAGAATACATAGAGTCACTGAACCAAAAAGAACTAGTTGACAGTCCATGATTTCAGAAGGCAGCATATGAGAAAGAACCAATTGAGCTGAAGGAAGAAGTTCAAACTGCACTGAATGCATGAGCCAAAAACAAGGGGCAGGGAATTGATGCAATACCAACGGAAATGTTTCAACAAGCTGATGAAGCACAGTAAGACTTAGCCATCTGTGCCAGGAAATTTGCAAGACAGCTAGTTGGCCAACTCAATGGAAGAGTTCCATATCTGTGCCCATTCCAAAGGAAGGGGAACCAACAGAATGTCAAACTATAGAATGATTTCATTGATCTCACATGCAAGGTAATGGATGGGATCAGAGCAGGATCAAGATGGTGTGAACCAAGTCACACCTTTCCCCTGGAGGACATCTTTAGACTCTACCTTAGTAGAGGTTATGAACTAAGCTACACTCTTTGTTTCTTTGGGGGAATCTTTAAGGCTCCACCTTAGTAGAGGGTGTGACTTAAGTCATACCTCTATTTCCTGACTGAGCTTTGGTAGAAACAACATCTGCTGTGACTTGTGGACATTTTTAGTATCTGTTTCTAGTTCTTGCATTTGGCTCACCCCTACTTGATCTTTAAATTTGGAACTGGTCACCATCCATCACCAAGTAATATATTTCTTCAAAGTTTCAAAAGTTTCTGTGGGACTTTGCAGTGAATCACAGGGACTTGAGGGAGCATATTCAAGGGAGGAGTCAGGGGTGGGAGAAAATTGAGCTAAATAGCATCTTGGAAGACTTGGACATTTGAGACATCTTTAATTTCCAACTCCTTTCAACTAATCTGGTATTAAATGTTCTAAAAGAAATTATTACCACATAAGTATATAGTCAAGATTCTAATCCTGGTCTTATAGTTTGAGAAGACATTTTCCAGGAAGGTAAAGTGACCACGAGGGGGTCATGGTAGAGGTTAGTGAAGAGGGTGAATTTTAGGAAATGTACACCAAGCTGTGGTCTCTTCAAACACAACCGGCAAGCAGAGGAATGTTCATGCAACCAGAGAGTAGTTAAATAAAGAACAGAACAAGGATTAGGGGAGTGATTAATCTGATAATATGTCATTCTTTATATTAATAAATAATTTTATTGGGGGACTCTTAGAGCTCTTTTTTTCACAATACATAAACACATATATTGTGTCAAGCACCTTCACGTGTCTACTGCCATCATTCTCCAAATATCTGCTTTTCCTTGATATCAGCTTCTCATCTTTTCCCCTCTGTGCTTGCTCCCCCCAAACAACCCTCAATACTTTATAAAGTATTATTGCTTTGTCATTACATACACTGCCCAGCATCTCCCCTTGCCCACTCCTCCAACGCCTGTCCTCCTGATAGGTTATGTGCAGATCCTTAAAGTTGGCTTCCCTTTCCACCCCACCTTCCCTTAAAGATGTGTCGTCTCTCTCTCTCTTTTTTTACTCACAACACATTATTATTAGTATATTAAAATTTTAATATTTTAGGGTATTATTTAATTTAATGCTTTATTTAATTCTATGCATAGAAAGGTTTACTATATATACATATAAAATAGATTGTGACAAACTGTTTTCCCCATTGTTAACACAAGTTTAAGTTTTCTTTTTCTTTTATTGGGGGCTCTTACAGCTCTGATCATAATCCATACATATGTCCACTAACACTACATATGTTGGCATCCATCTTTCCAAAACATTTTCTTTCTATTTGAGCCCCTAGCATTAGTTCCTCATTTTGGGGGAACAAACTTTTGAATAACATTAGATACATGTACTTACCTTTCTAAGATACATACAAATCTGACCTAAAGAAGGTGACATCTGGTCATAGGTCTTTTATAAAGATAGTTTTACTGAGATACAATTAGCATATCATCCCATGGAACCATGCCATCCTATTAAGAAGGATTGGGCATTCATCACCACAATCAAGTTTGGAATATTTTCTTTCTTCCTGTACCCTCTATTGCTGACTCTCCATTTCTGCTTTACCTCTCTTACTTGCGCCAGGTAATTACCAATCCATCTGCTATCACCATTCATCCACCTGTTCTGACTTGAATACACAGAAAAACACATACGAAACAAAGATAGAAAGAAAAAAAAAAAAGAACCAGCAGAGGTTTTAGATTCCATTCACGTCTTCCCTCCAAATTATGTCATGCTAGTAAAACAACGTATACTTTCTGACAGGGGTAAAGAATTCTTTCTAAGTGGTCCCTATGGGTTTGTGTGACCTTAAAATATGGAGGTTATAGAGGAGAAATGATGCCTATTCTTGTTGATTTTAAAAAGAACATTTGAGACTGTGCTTTGGAGTCTTGCTAAATCGCCTTTTTCTCTGCCAAATCCCTGCCTGAGTAAAAATTCAAGAATACTTCCCAGAAATTACTGGCACTTCATTAAACTTACATTGCAGAATATAATGAGTTAAGAGAGAATTGTATTCTCTAAATTTGAAATTTATTAAAAATCCATTTATTCATGCAGTTTATTTAAAAATCCAAGGAAGAAAGATTTAGTTTTCTCTTTTCATCTTTCGAATGATGTTGTTAGCACTCACAGTGACCCCATGTGCAATGGAAGGAAGTAGTGCCTGGTTTTGTAGTAATCTCATGATGGCCCTGCACTAGAACTAAGATTACATGTTTGTATACAAATTTAGAACTTCTAGATGAGACACATTTTAATTTTTATTTTGTTTTATGACCTCAGAAGGAAAAATCATATGGATATTTCTTTGTCAAATTTCCACATATAGCTGAGCCCCGGTGGCGTAGTGCTTGTGCGCGAAACTGTGGACCACTGGGATGGAGGTTTGATTCCAGCTCCACGGAGCAAAGGCTGGGCCTCCTACTCCCACCACCTGAGGGCAGTGATGCTCCCTCCTCCCCAAAAAATTTCCACATAGAAACCAAATATATAAGAAAGAAAGAGCAGGTGTTTCAGTTACAAATGGAACAAGAACAGATTTGATACAAGATGAATTGACACAGTTGCTGTAACAATGGACTCAAATTTAAGAACAATTGTGGGGGACGGCGCAGGAATGTTTCCTTCTGCTAAACATGGGGTCTCAGTGCATCACAACTGACTCAGTAGAAGTGATGCAAATGGTTTAGCATTCTACTATGAGCTTAAAGGTGAGTGCGTGGAATCTAGTCGGAGGTACTTTTGAAGATGTGCTAGACTGGGATGACTAGAGAAACAAATTTAGTGATACTCATATCTGTGTAAGAAATAGTTTTATATCAAAAAGTAATTGTACATCAGGAAAAGATCCCAGTTAAGTCTGACACAAGTCTGTAGGTCTGATACTAGTCCATAAGTCCCTCTTCAGACTCATGGAGCCGTATGCAATGATCAGTGGGTGAAAAGCCCCTTAACTCCAATGGCACTGGATGCATCTCCAAGACTCTGGCACCAATAAGAGTCAGCCATCAGTAAGGTGAAGGCAAAGAGAGGGGTGTAGGGGGAAAGTTCCCTCGAACCTTATGAGAAGGTCATGCCCACAAGTAGTCACCATCAGGTTGTGACCTGATTAAAGGGCTAAGGTCCACCTGTACACTTTAATTATATGAGATCGGGTACATTCAGGGTCATATGGCCATAGACTGCACACTTTAATATATCTTCAAGTTGACATGAAATTATGTAACTGCCACAGAAGAGAAACCTGCTGATCCCGTCCAGAAAGGTCACAACCTTGAGAGCAGTACAGAGCACAATTCTACCCTGCACACATGGGGCCATGCCACCGTGAGTTAACATTGACTTGAGGACAATCAGCAACAACACAGATATTTTCCACATTACTTCTTGTCATGGGCATAACCAGCATAATAGCTTTATGACAGCATTCCCAGGTTTCATTCACACAGTTCTGTTGTAAATCACCTTATTTTTTAGTTTTTATTATTTTCAAATGTTATTACCAGTGACTTGAAAAAATCCTTTATTTTTTTCTTTAAAAATTGGAAATGTTGCATATGAAACATGTAATGCATATATACATTTAAAATACACATCATAAAATTTCACTATGGTGTTGAAGAAGAGTTTGGCCATGTGAACACTTTGTCTGTTACAGCAATATCTTTGCTGGTAGAAAGTTTGGGGATCATTTGGAATGAAAATAGCATTTCTAGCCAGAAAATTAGTGATAATTGTTATATGTGACTTTTCTTTTTGATTTAATTTATTTTGCACTCACATCTCACTGTCTCCTGAATCTGCCTATCAAGTTTAGCAAAATGATTAGAGCATTAGTCCAGTTGTTTAACCAACTGAAGTTCCAGATATAACACAGAAAAAAATGAAGTTCAATATTTCACTGTAAAAATGGTTTTGCAACTTCTCCTCTTCCTCATTTCCTTCTCCTTCAGTGTTTCTTTCCTCTTCAAAATTCATGCAGTTTCCCTTCTTCTTGACCTCTTGGTTGGCAGTGTTGTTGTTAGGTGCCTTTGAGTCAGTTCAATCCATAGCAAGTTTATGCCCAACAGAAGGAAACACCTCTGGGTCTTTTGCCATCCTCACAATTGTTCCTGTGCCTGAGTTCATTGTTGCAACCATTATGCCATTCTATCTCCTGGGGGAATTTCCTCTTTTTCATTGTCCCTTCACCTTGCCATTTTCATTCCAAATGATCCCCAAACTTTCTACCAGCAGAGATATTGCTGTAACAGACAAAGTGTTCACATGGCCAAACTCTTCTTCAACACCACAGTGAAATTTTATGATGTGTATTTTAAATGTATATGTGCATTACATGATGTCCTTCTTCAGGGATTGGTCTTTCTTGACAATATGTTCAAAGCATATAAGATGAAGTCTTGCCATTCTGGCCTCGAAGAAACACTGTGGCTGTACTTTTTCCAAGAAAGATCAGTTTCTCCTTTTAGTGGTCCATGGAATTTCCAATATTCCTTGTCAGCACCAATATCAAGTTCTAAATTCAACTTTCTTGCCCTTTGGTTTCCCATTGATCTCTTCCATCAAGTGCATAGAGTGTTCACATAATTCAGTAATTTTTCCTAAAGATCCTGCATGCAGTTTCCCAAGAAGATATAATATATGCATCACACTGAGAAAAATTATCATTTTCCAGAAATCTTGTATCTTTGTACATATGCATCCATTCTGGCATATTTTCCCCCACTGAAGTTTGTTGGAAATCTATTTTGGGAGGGATTCTTCATCTTATATTTTTTGTCCAGACAATTCTTGATTTTTTTTCAGCAAGTCCTGCTTCTTCAGTTATACATACATTCTGTAAGCCAAGTCTGTGTTTAAAAGCAATACAATCAGCCCTTGATGGCATTGAAGTACTCAGAGTACTTTTCTTCTTTGTTGTTACTGTTCAGGTTTTCAGAAAGGTGGTAGATTTTTGTTTGAATCATCAGCAACTCACAGGAATCCTCGTCTGCTTTTGAACTTCTGTCCAAATCAGCCACAGCTGTTGCATCCCGCGGACCTCCTTCTGCCTTTTCTTTATTAGAAGTATTTATTTTATGTCCATCTCTCCTGTAGCTTCCTCCCAAATCCTATTTTGATACTTAATAAAGAGTTGAAACAGTTGAATAAGACAGTCTCCCCTTGAATGCTATTTCACCTACTTTATGTCCATTATCCTGAGACTTAATGATCTTTATATTTAGAGTCTAGAGCTTTCCCCACCTCTTTATTTTTAAATTAAAATTGTCATGCTATGATTTCCTTTGCTAGGTGTATTGTTAGGATTGTAAGCAACAAAGGTGTTCAAAAAAAAAGCTTTAGCAACAATACTTCAAATTAACAATTTGTGATGATACAAAATAGTGAATAAGAACATTCTCCAGGCTGGTCTACAATGAAGTCAAACTCATAACCATGAAGTAAAACTTGAAATTCAATGGGAATCTATTTATTATTATAGATAAACATTGCCCAACATTTTACCCATAAAGACTCACTGAGCCTGGCTTCTTACAAGAAAAATATAGTATCGAACATCTGCAAGTGAACACCTGAGAGCATATGTAAAATGGCACGGAGGGGCAGTATTTGGTTTCTCTATTGACCCCCTTTGGTTTCTCTATTGCCACGAAGCAAAAGGCCGACACACCTCTACCTTCCACCACCCTTTACCCTGTTCTAATGTGAACTGCTCTTCGCACAGACCTCTACTTCTGTTGGGGGTTTAACAGTTTATCGCAGTGGCCACACAGAATTTACTGACAATACTCACTGCTTACTAAAACCTAGAAAAACAAGCTCGCTGCTCTCGAGTGAATGCTACTCATAGCCACCCCCTATGGGCTTTCAAGACTGTGACTGTTTGCAGGAATAGAAAGCCCTGTCTTTCTCCCGCTGAGCTGCGGGTGATTTCTAACTGCTGATCATCTGGGTCACAGCCCAAGGCATACCCACTACGCCAACAGCTCTCCTCACTCATTACTAGAGCACGTGTTATGGAATCTAACAGGTAATCACAAACAAGAATGGGAAAACATTAAGGATACAAAACATTGATTAGTCGATGAGTCTACAGCAACCTCTTTCTTCAGCCAAACACCAAGTCTCCCAATCCTCAGTTTCACGGCCACATGGTCCCCTGGCCTCACCACTGTTGACCAGGAAGCCTGCCTGTTGCTAAGCCTCAAACCCCCAGAGTCTTGAGGCTGTTCCTCTGCTCCGCCTCTTGGCCAGTCTTCTTGGCTCTTTCCCCACAGTCTGTGTCATTCTGTGTCTGCTGCCTCTGGGCTCACCCTCTGACATTTCTGATGGAGATCTCATTCAAATGCACCCTCTTCCAAAGGTCTTTGTGATTTATCTCTGTATCTGAAAGAACTCTTACACTCAGAGGAATGGCTTTGATGGACGTGGGAGGCTTGTTTTTCAGCAGGCCATTCTCCCAAGGAAACAAAGGGTGTGATCTCATTTACACACTCTACTAAGGTCAGAACTAAATTCCACCTTATACTTGTCTATCGGTAAAGCAGAGAACTTCTCTAAAATGGGGTTAGAGTCACAAGCACCGAGTCTAGAATTATAATACATCACATAGGAAGTGTGGCTGGAAGTACCATATGAACTGACTACATCACAGAATGATACCATCAGTAAAATATGCACTACAACATCGTATGTATTACTAATTACTAACAAAAAGTACCAAAAAAGAAAACAATTTCTATATATAATTCTTAAAATAAACTGAGCATCTATAACATTATATAAAATATTAGTAAAAAGAGAGGTTTAAAGTAGTTAATGCTTTCAAAAGGTTAAATAATCACTTTTTGTATTAAAATTTCAGGAATTCAGAAATTATGTTAGTCATGAAATACTTTGATAAAATATACACTTAAATGAAGTATATTTTGAAAAACATACAGTGAATACATTCATAGTGACCAACTTATTTAAACGTGTTTACTGTTTATTTTCATTTAATTTGCAACATTTTGCTTTGAAATGGAGCAGCATGAGTTATGCAAACAGATTGAAAGGTTGACATGTCTAACAGAACTGAAATATGCTTTGAGAACCTGTTAGAAGTTGATAAAAGCTGACTACAAACACTGGAGTAGGACCCTTTCAGCCTTTGAAGAACCTGCTAAATGAAACTCTAAGCTTCTTCTTCCATAAAATTAGGTATTCAGCTGGTTTTGGATGCAATCCTTCACTGAGGCACTTTCCTATTCATAAGCCTGAGATCTTTAGGTCTAGACATAATTGTTCAATGTTATTCTAGTTATTCATTTTCTTTCTTCTCTCCCATGCATTGAAATTAAGAAGGACTTGGGGCACTTGTCCATGAAAATCAAGGGCTTCAGCTTTCAACTCAGTGTAAAAGAAAAAAGATCCTCACAACTGGTTAAGTATTGGGCTGCTAAAAGCAAAGCCAGCCGTTCAAAACCATCAGCCTCTCTTTGGCACAAAGTGGGACTTTTTACTCCCATGATAATTACCGTCACGGGAGCTCACAGGGGCAGTTCCACTCTGCTCTGTAAAGGTGGTATGAGTCAGCACTGACTTGATAGCAGTGACTGAGGACTCAGTAGACAAAATTATAGTAAATGGAGAAAGGATTAAAGTTGTCAAAGATTTAAAAAAAAAGTTGTCAAGGATTTCATTTCATTCATCTCCACAATGAAAGCTCATGGACGCAGTGGCCAAGAGGTCAAATGATCCATGTCATTGGGTAAATCTGATGCACAGGACCTCAAGAGTGCTGAAAACCAAGGAGGTTACCTTGGAGACTAAGATGCTTCTGAGCCAAGGCGTGGTATTTTCAACTGTCTCAAAAAACACGTGAAAGTGGGACGCTGAAAAACAAGACCAGAGAAAACTCGATGCATTTGAGTTATGGTGCTGGCAAACAATGTTGAAAGTACCCTGAACTGCCAAAAGCAAAACCCAATCTGTCTTAGAAGAAGCACAGCCAAAATGCTCCTTAAAGGCAAAGGTGGCCACACATCATCTTTTATACTTGGATGAGAAGCCGATATCAAAGGCTCAAGTGGAAAAGCAGATATTTGGAGAATGATGACGGCAGCAGGAATGTGAAGGTGGTTGGCACAATATATGTAATTATGTATTGTGAAAAGTGATGTATGAGCTCCCAATAAAATGATTTTAAAAAAAGAAAGAAAGTGCTGTCAGGTAAAACCAGTCCCGAGTGAAGGGCATCGTGCATGGTAGAGGGGCAGTGAAAAAGGGGAAGACCTTTGGCAAAATGGACTGACACCACGGTTTTAACAATGGGCTCAAGGATAGGAACATTTGTGAAGCTGCCACGGGAACAGGCGGAGTTTCTTCCAGTTGTGAGTCAGGCTGCTGTGAGTTGGAATCACCACCAATGGCTACTTGTCTAAATATCTCACACAATGTTAAACCGGTGCTCTCTAGTTTCTTTTTGTTCTTTTTCTGTAATGCCTAGCAGACAGACTTTGAGTTTACTGAGGGATTCAAATGGTTTGTGCTCATCTTTTAACCCAAAGGAGACTATCCAGCAGGATGGACAGGGAGAGGGAGAAAGTCAAAGGTAAGTTCTCACAAAGATTACAGTGAAGTCTTTCTTGTGGAGCAGTTCCACTCTGTAACATGTGGTTTGCCAAGAGTCGGACACATCGGAGGGCACCAGGTTTGCGTTTACTTGCAGGTATCCTTGCACTGTTGCTCTTTCTCAGTATATTCACTTTAGATGTGCCTGCTGTACTTATCTCATGCTTTGCTTTATAAGCCAAATTTGTTCAAGTTTTATTTCCACAGCTATTTAAGGATTACTACAAATCCTTTTGTCGTAGACTCCTTTTATCATCTCTTGGTTGAGTAAAATTCACCCTGTAATGAAAAAGCCCAAGAGAACACTCATTCCTGCATTACTGTATGCTTAAGAAAATGCTCTACTGTGATGTCTACACTGTTTTTGTTGTTGGCTCCTACCCATAGAGACACTATGCACAATAGAACAAGACACTGCATTGTCTTGTGCCATCCTCACGATTGAGCCTATGCTGCAGCCACTGAGTCAATCCATCGCTTTGAGGGCCTTCCTCTTTTTCCCTGCCCCTCCCCTTTACCCAACATGATGTACTTTTCCAGGGGCTCTGACAATAGGTCCAAAGTATGTAACACAAAGTCTTGCCTCTAAGGAGCACTCTGGCTGTGTTAGTCCAGGTAGACTAGAGAAACAAATCTATAGACACATATATGGATATAAGGAAAAGGTTTGTATACAAGAGGAATGAGACAATGAGAAAGCATCCCAGCCCAGTCCAGTTCAAGTCATAAATCCGATATTAGCCTATAGGCCCAATATCAGTCTATAAAGTCTCCTTCCGACTCATGAAGTCACAGGCCAGTGGGTGCAGAGTCCCAGCACCGGCAGGGGTCTCCCTATCACTCTTCGCTTCCAGGGATCAGGGTCCATCAACAGCATCCACTAGGGATAGAAGCAACTCAGCACTGGCAGGGATCTCCAGGTGACTTCTCCAACTTCAGGAGTCTGGTTCAGGGCTGTGTGGCTTCTCCTCCAGCTCCTGCAGCTCCTCAGACACTGTCATCTTGTCTTGTCTGTAATTCATCGTCTCTAAGACTAACTCCCAACAACTGGGGAGATAGCTTCTCATCTCCATGAGGGAAATATCGCGAGATTTCTCAGAAGTCTGAGGAGAAAACCATGCCCACACAGAGGTCTCATTGGCTATCTCCAGATTAACAGGTTAGATTCCACCCCTACATCTCAATCATGAAATTAACATAAGCACATGACCACCACACTGGCCTTACTTTCAATACAGATCAATTTGTCGTTTTAGCAGTTCATGATACTTTCAATATTCTTCTCCACCACCCAAATTCAAAGGTATCTATTTTCCTATGGTCTTCCTCATTCGAGGTCCATTAGTGGTAGTATAGAATAAGGGTCAGCCTTTACTCTTCCTAACCCTTCACAAGTAAGTTGTTGCACTTGGAATTCTTTATCTCCAATATACAATAATATCATTAGAACTTTCTCCCCAAATTTTCAGTAGCACACAATAAGCCCCATTTAGTATGACTATTGTTATAAGCAATGAACACAGAAAGGTGCCCTGTGTGAATGCATACATACATACACACGAATGGACTTTTAAGTTTGTAGAAATGGAATTGAAAAACATTGGAATTTGTCCATTTTGATGCTCCACCACATAGTTTCATTATGGTATTATTCATGTATGTATGTATGTGTGTGCATATATGTGTGTGCATATATATATATATATATATATATATAACTCTGGTGGCATTATGGGTGATATTTATGACTTAAAGTTCAGAAATTCAAGCATTTCAAACCTACCAACTCTCTGGAGGAAAAATATCAGATTTTCTGTTCCTGTGATGATTTACAAGTTTGCAAACCTAAAGTAGCAGTTCTATCCTATCCCATAGGGTCACTGTAAGCTGGATTCAACTCGATGACAGTGAGTTTGATATTACACTGTATACCAGCCTGCTGTGTATATGTATATATTTTTAAAATATTCTTGAGTTGAGGATTTCTATTAATGTAGTGAGTTAAAAGATGTGCTGTTGGAAACAAAAGGTCACCAGTTCAAGTCCAATAACTTTCTCCCTGGAATAAAGAGGCGGCTGTCTTCTCCCCCCAAAATTTACAGTCTCGGAATCCCTATGGAGCAACTGGTTTATTCTACTGCTTTCTATTTTCTTTAAAATTCTATTTCTTAATATATTTTCTGTATATCTTTCCTCCCCAATCCTTTTTAGTTTTCCTTTTATACCATTCAATTTATGTCACTTTCTCTTGTCATTTTTTCCCTTAATGCACTGTCTTCAGTTTCTATTCTCCCTTGTCTTACTTTTAATTTCATTTCGTGTGTGTGTGTGTGTGTGTGTGTGTGTGTACTTTAGTATAATTCTGGGGTTTGGTCAACATTTATTTTATCACTATTAACCATCATTACCTTAGAATCATGTATTTTTGGTTTGTGGTACTCCCTGAAACTTGAGATGTTTAAAATCATGAAGACATATTTGATCATCCTTCTAATTTGTATTGTAGTAAATTTCTCTGGTATTACTTTCCTATTGATAAGTTTTGATGCTTTTTTTTGGGGGAGGGGGGAGGCATCACTGCCACCACTGTGGTCGTGGGAGCTACCCAGCCTTGCTCCTGGAGAGCTGCTGCTGGATTTGAACTGCCAAGCTAATGGGCCACAGTCCTTCACTCAACCACTATGCCACTGGGGCTCAACCCGATGCTTTTTTTCAATATTTGTTGTTGTATAATCCCTTGTATCAATACTGTCCCTGTCCATAGTTGCTTATTTTGGGTTTCCTTGTTTGTTTTTTAAATCTCTGTGTGAGTTTTATAGAAATGTTGAGGCCAGTCCACCTTCATGATTTTTAACATGAAATATCCCTTGTTTCTTTATTGACACTTGGACAGACAATTTCTTGTCAATAGAGCCAGTTTGGACAGATCGTATGTTTATTGCTCATTTCTCTATTCCTCCCTATATGCACCTAGTGTTATAAAAAAGGAATCAGACAGTGAACTCAAGTATGAACCAACTACTTCCAGGGAGGGTGTGTGAGTCTAGCTTAACTAGAGAAATGAATTCATAGACCCTCATGCATGTATATATATGCATG
>PVJH01030761.1:0-24459 GCA_004026705.1 Nesogale talazaci
TCAGCAAGTACTTCAAGTCCTCTTCACATTCAGCAAACAAGGTTGTGCTAACTGCATGTCACAGGTTGTTAGTAAACCTTCCTTCAATTCTGATGCTGCATTCTTCTTCATATAGCTTAGATTATCCAATTGCCTTTCTAGCATACAGCTTGAGTACACAGTGAGAGGAGCTTTGTCTCTGATGTAGATACTAACTTATGGACTGATGATGTGTTGAGGGACTAGAAAGCAAGCAAAGTAAATTGGAAAAAAATTTTAATAAAGTAATAATATGTATTTTTTCCTGTCCTTACATATACCAACAGGTGGAGAAGCCCTGGTTAAGATGAATTATAAGAATAGTGCACAACTTTGTTTTAAAGAGGGAGGAGACATAGGCATGATAGAACACAGAGCACCAATAATACCAGCAAAGAACAG
This sequence comes from Nesogale talazaci, assembly GCA_004026705.1. Lineage (NCBI taxonomy): Eukaryota > Metazoa > Chordata > Mammalia > Afrosoricida > Tenrecidae > Nesogale > Nesogale talazaci. The sequence continues at coordinate 421 of PVJH01030761.1, forward strand.
TTGGATATAGACCTTGTCCTGGGGGGAAATCAGGGCTGAGTGGAACAAAGATATTTTGACCAGTTAGGGACAGTGTCTGGTGGTGAGTTGTTTTATTACTTCGTGGACTTTTAGGTTGTCAGGGTATGGCAGAAATTAAAGCTAGGTAAATGATTTTTGGTATATGATCTGCCTGAGAGTCCTGTATTCTCATACAGGAATAATCCCTCTGGTGGATCAGGTCAGAAGGGATAGGGCTTGCTCTTTTGGGATATGGAGGTGACCAAGTAGGGGTGGAGGAGTGTGGTCTATACCTGCCACCTACCAAAGAGGGAGGAAGGAAGTACTAGCCTATTCAGAGGGCAGGTTGCTTATCTGAGTGGTTGGGGTGCAGATCAGGGTCTGGGGTCTTGGAACAGTTGGAGAATAGATGGGTCTAGCCAGTGTATCAGTTGAGAGGAGCTTCTAGACCCTGATGCTTTTATTCTTTGTCTCATGCCCAAACACCCTGCCTAGGTTTTGTAAAACTATTGTTGCAGCTTCTACTTGTATTGTTGTGCTAACACCTTGCTAATGGGCCAGATGGGTGTAATGTGCTAACCAAAGAAGTTAAAAATAAAAAACAAAAAAAACGGGAATGGCATACTTTATGGGTGTCTTATGGCTATGCAGAACTGTAGCTTGGGTAAGGAGGATCGTTTTGTTTAGTGGGACTGGAGCTCCTTTCCGGCTTATGTGGACTATTAGTTTATTTATGTCTGCTCCAGGATGCCCTGCCACGTTATCCCCATGTGGCTCAGAAAGCCGTGCTATCCCTGTTACTGGGGATGTAGGACTATGACGGTATCAGACAGAAGCTTCCTTGACTTGGGCCAAGAGCTGTGTTTATATGTGCCCATGGATGATCCCATAACACTCTGTCCCTGTAGTTCAGCTGATCAACCACTGAGCTAGCCCCCAGACTGGGAAAAATTGGTCAGAAGAGTTGGGGATCTGTGTCCCTTTGACTTATGCTGAGGATCAATGCAGAGTCTATTGGCAGACACTGCTGCTCTTTTATTTATTTTTTATTTATTTATTTTTTGGCATCACAGCCCTCTGGTGGTCATGGGAGCTACCCAGCGCTGCTCCTGAGAGCCGCCACTGGATTTGAACCGCTAAGCCCGCGGGCCACAGTCCTGCACTCAATCACTTAACACCACCGGGGCTCAGCCTGCTGCTCTTTTATTTTAATAAAGTTTTGCCCTCTTACTTTTATGGTAAGAATCTTTAGGTCTGGAAGTAAATGTTCTCTCTGTAGCCCCTCAGCTGGTTTCTGTGGAGTCCCTCCTGTGTGTGTTACGTGGTCAACATCTTGCTCAGACTCTCCCATTTTCTTTGTTGCTTCCTGCATTGTTCAATATTTTGTCCAAAGGATCTTTCAATATTGTAACTTGAGGCTTGTTTTTCCTTTCATTCTTTTAGTTCAAGATATGCTGAATGTGTTCTTTTTTTTTTTTTGGTTGTCTAACCCTTTGCCCATTTCATCATAATATTTTACTTTGTCTTTTCCAACTACCCTTTGAAAATTTCTGTTCAGCACTTTGACTTCATTTCTTTCATGTGTCCTAGTACTATTAAGAACAAATTTCAGAGTCTCTTCTGACATCCACTTGAATGTTTTCTTTCTCTGCTAACTTCATGTATGATGTTCTTAATACCTTCTCACATATTACCAGTTCTTCTGTTACCACTTGCCTGTCATTTCATCATAGAGTGGTGGCTGGTGTGTGGCTGTGATGGTGGAAGATAGGTCACTGATATTTCAGATACCAGTAGGACCATTCAGGCTGTACAGGTTTCAGCAGAGCTTCCAGACTATGAAAAGACTGTGGAAAAGGAATAGAATGACTTATGACTAGTAGAGGAACATTGAAAATCTTCTTAATAGCAGTGGAACATTGTCAGCTTCTGAAAGCCCCATGAGCAGCAGTAGTCTGGTGTCAGAGATAGAATGAGAAGAGGAGCCCCTCAGCATGTAAGGCACTCAGATTCTGCTTATAGAGGCAACCACAGTGATGTGGATGGAGTAAAGCTTTCAGGACCTTCATTGACTGATGAGGCACAACTGAAAATGAGAAGAAACAGCGAAAGCATCTATTAATAAGAGGGGATTTTGAAGGTATGCAATATGAGCCTAGGAAAATTGGGACTCATGAAAAATGAAATGTAATGAGTAAAGATAGATATAGACATGAGTGGACTGAAATAAATGGACTTTTTTGGACATGCTGAATCAGGCAGCCATATGGTTTGCTGTGCTGGGAATTGAAAATTCTGAGGAATGGCATTGCCTTCATAGTCAAAAAGGACATTTCTAAATATATCTTGAAGTACAGGACCATCTGTGATAGGATATTATCTAATGGCATGCAAGGATGTCCAGTCATTACAATTATGACTCAAATTTATTCCCAACTACTGAAGACAGGGTTGAAGAAATTAAAGTGGTTTATCAACTTTTTTAGTCTTATGCAAACAGGATGATTGATTATCATTGCCAATCGGAATGCAAGGGTTACAAACAAAGGGGAAGTAACAGTAGTTGGGAAATATGGCCTTGGCTATAGAAACAAAGGTGGAGATTGGGTGACAGAATTACATATGACTAATGACTTCTTCATTAAAAATATCTTTTTTTCAACATCATAAACAGCTAATAAACACATGAACTTCTCCAGATGGAGTACACATGATATAGCTACAGTTTATTGTGCCAACTGCCCGATAAACATGTGTGGTTAATTGAAGAACAGAGAGATAAATGGCTCAGTGAGCCTCCCCTTTCTTTTTCTTGAGTTTCTTGCTCTCTGTTGGTCAGACCAGAGTGCATCTGTCTTAGACAGTTCCCTGCTTCAGCTTGCAAGGCTCACTTCCTGTAAGACATCCCTGAGGAGAAGCCACATGGACCTACCCCAATGCAGCCCTGGGCACTGGAGCAGCCATGTGGAAATGCCTGCCAGCACTGAGATGCTTAGATGCTCACTGACTCAACTTTCCTTCTGCAGTTGGCATCATTGCTCATGTTTTGTGAGATAGAGGAGGACTTTGTGGATTGGTCTTGAACATATGGGCTAATGCTGGATTTGTGGGCTGGGGCTGCACTGGGTTGGGATGTTTTCTTCATGTGCACTTACCCTTTATATAAAACTCTCTCTTATACATGAGTTTCTGTGGATTTGTTTTTCTCTTGTACACAGACTAACACCACACAGAAGTCAAATTGTTTACATCTGCCAGAAGATGATGGGCAAGCTCAAGATCAACAATTAAAACAGGGCTGGAATATAATTGGATCAGAACGTCAATTACTCATGTATAAGTTCAGGTTGAAGTTGAAGAAAATGAACACAAGTTCATGAGATCTGATATTTGATCTTGTGTTTCTGTGGTGAATGGACTTATTTCTCTATTCTGTTTCCCTGGTCGATGTCTTGATCATTGTATCAGAACCAGGCTATCTTGAACACTGTGTAACAGGTTTTGGAGTGTGGAAAGTGATAGTCCTACCTTTTTTTTAAATTGACTACTTGTTTATCGTGTGTCTTTTCCCTCTCCATATAAATCCAGCAATCAGTTTTTCCATTTCTTCAAAGAATTAAGTTTTTGTTAAATTTTAATCTAACTATATCTGCATTAACCTACATTCCAGTTGATAAACTATAACTATAAACTGATAATCTATAAACCTACATCCTACATTGATAAAACTATTCACAGCCTTGGTCAATGGTCAGTGGAGAGCCACTTGAGGCTAAATCCAAGTGAGGATGCTGCAAATGGATTTTGACCTTTTACTGTCACCTTCTGCAAACCAGGTGCTCTGAATTTAAGTTCTGAAACTGTTCCCTCCTTGGATTTAATTGTTTACAATCCTTGGCTCACCTAGGCTGTCGTGCTTCATCTAGATCAGTGAGTCCCAAAGTGGGCGCCACCGCTCCCTGGTGGGCGCTGCAGCGATCCAGGGGGGCGGTGATGGCTACAGGTGCATTTGGGGGCATCGAATAACTGTAAGGGGATGGTGAAAGGATAAAAGAAGAGAAGATTTAGAAAAATTGATTTATGTATTCCGCTCATAACGCTTAATTTTTCTTTGAACAACGTACTGGACGTTGGCTCGGTTCCCGCATCCTCCCTCACTGGCACTGAGGTCTGTGCAATCGCGCACTGCTACTGCTCACGTGGTGCCACTGCATTGACCTTCCAAAACACATGAGCGCTGCGAGCATGGCTGCGGGCACCTGCCACTCGTGCCACTGGTCGATCGCAACGCCAAAGCCTGGAACGGCAGCGGTAGGACTGGCTACTGGCAGTACGACCAGCAGATTTTGGAGCACGCTATGAATCAGGAGATTTCCCATAATTATTTTGCGTAATATAACTCTAAGTTAGATTGTTGTGATATTGTGACAAGGTAAAGTTAACTAACAAATAGTTCGGCTATAATTATTTATTTATTTTGTAATAATTATATGCACTTTACAATTAATAATATCATGTTTATTTATTTCATTAGTATTTATTTTAGTTTGTTTTTTACAAAAATTTTTCAAAAATTATCAAAAATATTCATTAATACACACATTTGTCCTCAGCGATCATATCAGGAAAGTGAGCATGGAAAGTTGTGCTTTTGAGTTCTTGAAGCCTGATATCTCATCCCTTTGACACCTCATGATTCCACATGCTAGTGTGCTTCTTCCATGTGGGCTTTGTTGCTTCTGAGCTAGATGGCTGCTTGTTTACTTTCAAGCCTTTAAGTCCCCAGACGCTCCATCTTTTGATAGCCAGGCACCATCAGCTTTCTTTGCCACCTTTGCTTATGCACACATCTTTCTTCAGTGATCATGTCGGAAAGGTGAGCATCTTGGAATACCAATTTAATAGAACAAAGTGTTCTTGAACCGAGGAGATACTTGAGTGGAAGTCCAATGCCCATCTGTTGTCCTACTACTAACCTTATAAGTATACACATTAATCTCTTTCCCCATTCTCACTTATAAATATATGCCCCTATGTACATACCTGTATTTGAACCTCTATAAATGTTCATTATCCCCCAGTTCCTTCCTCTATTTCCATTTGCTTCCCTCTTGTCCCACTATCATGCTCACTCTCCATTTGGGTTTCACTATTTTTTCTCTGTTACATTAGTCTTAATCAATCCCTATTGGCCTTCTCTCACCCACGTTGTCCCTGCATTTGTATCGTTATTCCCTTTTTCCTGGGCTGGTTGATATCACCACCTTTACCCCTCCTTCCCCTCATCAATGTCCCCTATCCTGGAGCCATCAGACTTTTCATTTTCGCCTATAATTTGTAAATTACTAAGGGTTCAAGGGGAAGGGGGAGAGGAAGGGTAATTTAGGGAGCTGATAATGGGAGCCTGGAGGGAGGGAGAATGTTTTGAGAGTGATGATGGCAATGGCTGTGTAAAAGTGGCCTGAATACAACTGATGTTGTTAAGGATTGTGATGGGAGTTGTAGGGGCCCCCCAATAAAATGATTAATTTTTTTAAAAAGAGGGGGAAGGGAAAGGGGAGTTTTTTTTTTAAAAGAGGAACTTGTATCAAGGGCTCAAGTGGAAAATATTGGGAAATGTATGTGGAAACATGTGTGCAAATGTGCTTGATACAAATGATGTACTGAATGTTGTAGTAGCTGTAAGAGCCCCCAATAAAATTAAACAAACAAACAGACAAACAAAAAACCCTGGTACATGTGCACAATGCAATACCACACATCCCTAAAAAAAGTGATGAGAAAAAATATTCATTAATAAACAGTTCAAACTGGTAGAAACTATTTTACTATATTTAATTATAAAATACATCTGTAGAATTTTTATTTTTAAACAATGAGAATGAAAAGATCTTTATAATTTGACTTGCCCCAAATTTATTTTGACATACTATATAGCTTTCTGTTTAATTGCTATTAAAATTTTAAAAAACTGATTTCCAGGGGGCACTAAGTAATATTTTTTCTGAAAAGGGGGTGGTAGCCCAAATAAGTTTGGGAACCACTGCTCTAGAAGGACTTAGCTGACACCTCACTTAAATGACTACTTATTGTAAGACAAGTCTTAAAGACATCAGACATCATTCATTTTTGTTGGGGACATTAATTTTGCCAATGATAGAGAACTTAAAATACTGTTAAATAGGAAGGTGCACACATATTTTTCCTCCTGTTTAATTCATTTACAACTCCAGTTTTTTAGCATTTTGTTTTCTTTTTTTAAAAAATGTCATTCCTCATTTTATTGGGAGCTCTTACAGAGGTCATGACATTCCATAATTCCAATAGTTCAAGCATAATGGTACAATTGCTACTACAATCAGTTTCAAAACACTTTCTTCTTGATCTCTTTATTCTCAGCTGTTTTTATCACCTCCCTCTCTTACCCTCCCCCTGAGGAACCCTTGTTGTTATTGCTATATATTATCTTCGTATTCTGTGATCTATATTGTGGCAGTCATGTGCTTATGTTAATTTCATGATTGAAATGTAGGGGTGGGGTCTAGCCTGTTAATCTGGAGATAGCCATTGAGTAACCAATGAGGCCTCTATGTGGGCATGGCTTTCTCCTGAGACTTCTGGGAAATCTCGCAATATTTCCCTCGTGGAGGTGAGAAGCTATCTTCCCCAGTTATTGGGAGTTAGTCTCAGAGACGATGAATCACAGAAAAGACAAGATGCAGCCTCCGAGAAGTTGGAGTAGCCGGTGGAGAGACCACATGGCTTTGCTCTGATGGAGCCAGACCTCTGAAGCTGGAGCAGCATGCTGTTGATGGACCCTGAGCCCTGGAAGCGAGGAGCCATGGGGAGACCCCTGTCAGCGCCAGGATTCTGCACCCACTGGCCTGTGACTTCATGAGTTGGAAGGAGACTTTATAAACTGATTTCGGACGTATGGTTTAATATCGGACTTATGACTTAGAACTGGAGGGGGCTCGGATGCCTTCTCGGTGTCACATTCCTTTTGTATATAAACCCTTTTCCTTATGCGTGTCCTTGAATTTGTTCCTCTAGTCTACCCAGACTAACACATATATCCACAATTCTGTTATTGGCTCACTTTGAGTCCAGTTACACAGTCCTCATTACTCTCCGTTCCCTCTCCCTGCCCTCCTGCACTGCACTCCACCCCCACCCCCCAGTCTTCCCATATCCTCGAGGCACCATTACCCCCTGTTGTTGTTTCTGTAGGATCATCTATCCTGGCATTCCTGCATCAAATGATCTTACTTATATGCCTGAGCATATGTAGACCAACAGTATTAAGGAAGTGAAACATAAGCCTTAGTAGTAAGGGGAGGACTTGTTAAAGAACCAGAGGACAGCTATCAGTTTCATTAGTGCTATATTGAGGCATGAATTCTTTATCCACACCCCAAACCCCAAGAGCTCTTCTGTTTAGACCTGTCCATTTGTGTTGCAACTGGAGTTTGGGTCTGCACCTTGTTTACTCTCCTTCACATTCATTTGATTGCTTATTTTTTAACTTATACCTATTCTGGTTGGCACCTCATGATCACACAGACTGATGTGCTTCTTTCATGTGCACTTTGTTACTTCCCTGTTCAATGGCTGCTTGTTTGACTACAAGCCTTTAAGAGCCAGATACTATATTTTTTAATAGCCAGGCACCATTAGATTTATTTACCATATTTGCTTATGCACTCATTTTTATCTTCAGTAATCATATTGGGAAGGTGAGTATCATACAGTGCCACAGTATTAGAACAAATTGTTCTTGTACTTTGGTGAGATTTAGTAGAGGCCCAAAGTCTATCTGTTTCTTTATTGCATTTACATATATGTAAATACAGCTATATTTAAAATATACTATATATAAACATATTTGTAGAATTATATATTTTCATAAGCATTCATCTAGATTTATATCATATATATGTTGCTTTTTCTTCATTCTTTAGGCACCACTTTATGCTTAACCCTCATTTACCTCTCAGTAATTCCTTTCAGATACTTTTCTATCTGGATTACATTCTCCTCACTGTCAATTTTATAGCCCTTATTATTCCCCTGTCCCTGTCATTATTGGCTTACCACTCACCTCCCCCTGTCTTCTCCCCATTCCATAGTCCCCCCCCATTATACTGTCAGTCTCTTTGTCTTGCACATGTTATATAATGTCTTAGTCCTGGTAGACTAGAGAAACAAATCCATAGAAAGTCATATATGAATAGAGAGAGTTTTATATAAAGGGAAATTATACATTAAGAAAGCACCTCAGTCCAGTCCAAGTCCATAAGTCTAATATTGGCCCATATGTCTGATACCAAACTATAAAGTCCTTTTCAGACTCATGAAGCACATGCAATGACGCTGAATGCAGGATGACCACAGACCAGTGGGTAAAAAGTCTTTGGATCCAGTGACATTGTAAGCATCTCAGCACTGGTGTGGATCTCTACATGGCTTCTCCAGGTCCAGGTTTCTGGCTGCATCAGGGTAGGTTCATGTGGCTTCTCCAACTCAGGGCACTAGCTTAGTTCCATTTGTCAGTTACAGTGTCTCACAGGGAGTAAGCAGAGTCTTTGCCGACTCCAAAGAGAAAAAAACAGATTTCCCAGAATCTCAGGAGAAAGTCATATCCACATTGAAGCCTCATTGGTTATGATCCGATTGACAGACTAGACTCCAGTCCTTCACTCTTAAGTCTTTCAAGTCCCAAATTGACATGAGATTATGTAATGACCATATATAGATAAACACCAATAATAATAATAGTAATAGTGAAAGACCATATAAATAGTTCAAAGTTTAACTGATGTTTTAACCCAGAGTAGATAACTATCTCTCTGCTAACTAGCAGGCAGAACCTATTATAATCCTTCAGCCTATTCCCCTTTTCTCTCAGGGCTCTGTATCCCAGGACCTGCTTACCTGACATGACTTATATCCTTTTACTCTTCATCTTCAAGTCTGATAGGCACACACCCCATAGGAGGCTTAGTCTCCCTGAAGTCAGGGATAGAGTGATCCAGTGCCCCCTCACCTACCCCACTATATCTTTAGACTTTCAGTGTGGCCCCTGGTAAATAATCCCCAACTAGTTCGGGTAAGGTGCCAAGTGCCGTCCCCAGAGTCAAAAGCTTACAATCACAATTTGCTGGGGGCTTCGAGACTACTCCCATCGCTGATCTGTTGCACTCTCTGCTTGGTTTACCCCCATGTGTGTGTGTCAGACCAGCTGCTCTCCCCAAACTTCATTTTTAAAACTATCCTCTATAGCGCTGTTATCTCAGGACAGGCCATCACATCTTGAACTATGGCCAGCACTGCAGTCATCCATGGCAATGAGCTGCTCCACACATAACTTCACCCTCAAGGATTGGCACTCTGGAATGAAATTTACACTCCAGTTCCTGTGGAGACATAAGCAATACCTTCCCTTGGGTGGATTAGTGCCCTGGTGTCCCATTGCCATCTCTTTTCTTCCCCCACCCTTCTGTGTGCCTTAAGGGCATATTAGAAGGAATGAAAGAATGCTTTCAGCACAGGTACCATCTCTGTCTATCTATAGCTATCTGATTTGTTTACTTCATTTTATTATTTTTGTTTGTTTGATGACATGTATTATTAGGATTGGTTTGACTCATGCCAGAGTATCTGGTCTCCAGGAGTTGTGAGTTGTGTGCATCTAAATGACTGTTCGTATTTACTGCAGTGGGCTTATGTTGTACTTGACCTTTTGTGTTTAACTACCTTCACTCAGAATAATATCTTTCAACTCTTTCCATGGGGTGTGGTATTTCATCATTTCATTATTATTTTAAGGGCTGTTTAGTATTCCATCATATGTATATACCAGATACTTTTAATCCATTCATCTGTGGATGGAAATTTGGGCTGTTTTCTGGGTTTTGAGATAGTGAACTTTACAGCAATGAGCACTGGAGAACAGATGACTGATCATGGTCTGTTTCTTCATTGTTCTGGGTATATGCCCTATAGTGGAATTGCTGTGTTGTAAGGTATCTCAATTTCCAACTGCTTTAGGTGTTGTCAAGTTGCTTTCCACCACAGCTGTGCTTATCTACAAGACCAGGAGTAGTGAATGAGAGTTCCCATCTCACCATATCCTCTCCAACATGTGTTGTTTTTTGTTTTTGTTTTTGTGGGGTTTTTTTTGAATTGGACTATATTTGTGGGTGTTAGGTGGCATCTCGTAGTTGTTTTATTTTGCATTTCCCCAATGGCTAATACTTGGGAACACTTTCTTAAATGTTTGTTGGCTATTCCAGTTTCCTCCTTTGTGAATCTTCTGTTCAAGTCTTTTCCCACCTCCTCAGTGGGTTATTTTTTTCTTGTTGTAGGCTTGGAGGATTATGTAGATTTAGTAATAAGCCCTTTATCTGGCATGTCATTTCTAAATATCTTTTCCAGTCTGTTGACTCTCTTATTACTCTCTTGCGGAAGTCTTTCGATGTACACAAGTGTTTTATTTTTAGTATATCCCATCCATTTATTTTATCTTCCTCTGGAAAAGTATCCTTCCTTCATTCTGATACCACATGTATTCTCTGTGCTAAAGTTCTTAGCTTTGTTCCGATTTTTTTCTTTGATAATCCTGATAGTTTACGGGTTTATCTCGAGGTTTGTGATTTTTTCTTGTTTATGAAGTGAGGTAAAGATCTTGCTTCATTTTTCTGCAGGTTGATACCCAGTTTTTCCAGCATCATTTGTTTAACAGGGCTTTTGATTCCCATTTGATATTTTTTGGCCCCGTATCAAAGATCAGTTATCTGTATGCTACTGATTTTCTTTCAGGATTTTCTGTTCATATCCATTGATCTGTGTATCTTTCATTATACCAGTACCATTCTGTTTTGACAACTGTGACTGTAAAATAAGTTTTGAAGTCCAATAATACTAGCCCATCCAAAGTTAGGGTAAAAACTTGGTGGTTGGAAATGAATTAATCTGTTTTTAGTTATTTGGGGAGAAACTGATCCAGAACTCGACTGCATTGCATTTCGACTGATTAGCATCAAGGTCTGGGATGCTACTGTATTTTGACTGTTGATTTCTTCTTTATGTGTTTCTCTGGTATTCCAGTTATTCAAATATTGTTCCTCTTTGTTGCAACTCTCATTGATCTCACGTTTTCTTTATCTTCCTTGATTGTCTTTCATGTTTGTTGAATTCTGCCTCGCTATCTTAAAATTCACTGATAGGATTCTCCACCTCTTCCAGCCTGTTTGTAAGCTCTTCTAACGTTCTCTTCATTTCTGCCTCATTCTTTACTCTTGTGTTTCCCTTAAGAGAGTGGATTCTACCTTTTCTATTTTTTCATCCTTTTTTTTATCAACTCCTTTATATCCTGAATGATTCTAAGCAGCATTCTAAAGATTTCTTCCTGTGGTGGTTGAAAGTCTGCCTCTTCTATATATGTCTCTAAGTTCAGTTCCTTTTCAGAGGTTGTGTTGTATTTCTCTTGCTTTCTTTGTAGTGACTGCTGATATGGCTAGTAGTTTAAGAGGCATTTTTTCTGTCACTGGGATTGCTTGTTATGTGTGATGTGTGTAGACCAGTGAACAGGTCTGATCAGGTGCAGCTCAAGCAGTGTGGCGATGTGAGTTGGGGTGACTGGGCATGCAAGCGGCAGGGTGGAGTGCTGCCACAGGTTACTGGCTGCACTGGCTACATGATCAGCTTAGTTTGTGCTGACTGGGGGCTACTAGCCAATGACTTCAGGATGCACTGTCTGCATTAATGGAGGTGCAAGACTGGTCATATTTGTGAGGTCTGAACAGCAGAAGTAGCTTTGGCCATGTGGACTGTGCTGTCTAGATCCAAGATCCATTCAGGTTCCACAGGCAATGCAACAGTAGGGTGGTGTAGGTGGGGAAGTGGAGCGTGCCACAGGTGTGGATCACCGATCAACATCAGTGGGCCACTGGCAGCAGGGGCAGCAGTATGTGAGTGGCAGTGGGTGGGGCTGTGGGCTGCAAGCCATGGTGATTGGGTCCAATAAGCTATGGAGGCGGGTTCCAAAAACCATGAGCTACAAGTGGACTGACAAGGTGACTGCTGGGTGTGAGTTGGTGTGGGTGGAACTCTTCCTGTGAATTGCGATGGCTGGCACAGGCTGATGTGGCCTGGGCACCTGGTCACATGCTATAACAGCTCACAGTGTGCACAGGTGGGAAGGAGGGATCCACAACAAGGGGAAGGCCAGCCCATGCCTGGAACAGATCTCTTAGTGGCCTTCAGTTCCTGTTGCCCTTCTTGGGCCTCCCTCTCAGCCTCCTACTCCCCCAAACTAGCAATAACCCCTGGAGCTCCCAATGTGACTACCTTACTGAATCACTATCTCCCCAAAAGCTTCTGTTTTCTTTTCTATTGAGGATTTCCTTTACCCTGTTGTTGATGTTGCTTCTTTTGTTTTTATTTTTCTATGTTTGAAGTTCAGGATTGGTATATCTTTAGAGACAGTGACTGGATTAATAGTTTCCTGGATTATGGCATGGTGGTTTGAAAGAAATGGGAAGCTAATAATAATGAGTATGAAAAAGAAGACAATGTTATAAAATTGATTATTGTGATGATTGCACAAATCTTTTAAATTTAATTAATTTTGCACGCAAATTTTTAAAGCTTTATTGACATACAATTCACATATCATACATGTGTTAGTCCAGGTAATGCAGAGCAACAAATCCAGGAAGACTCATATATGTATAAGAAAGAACTTTATATACAAGAACAATTGAATATTGAGAAAGCATCTCAGCCCAGTCCATTTCAAGTCCATAAGTCTGATATTATCCCATATGTCCAATACCAATCTATCTTCTGGCTCATGAAACACATGCAAAGATGCCGAATGCAGGAATATCACAAGTTAGTGGGTGGGAAGTCTTGCAGATCCAGTGACACTGTAAGCATATTAGCACTGGCAGGTCTCCACACGGCTACTCCAGTTCAGGGCATTGGCATAGCTTCATGTGTCTTATCAGCTGACATGTGTCCAAGGAGTCTGTGTGTGTCCCAACTTCAGCAAACTACTTATCTCTTCAGCATCTCCAAATGGGGTCATCAAGGCACAACCTGATTGAGAGGCTAGACTCCACCCTTTCATACTGAATCCTCAGATTGACACCAGATTACTTAACTACCACAATACATTTCAATGGTTTAAACAAATTAAAGAGATGTGCATTTGTCACCACAATCAATTTTAAAACATTTTCTTCTTCTATTTACTCATTACCATTAGTTTCCCATCTAGACCCAACCTCTCCTACAGTTACTCTAATAACTATCAATCTAACTACTGTCTCTAAAGATATACCCGTCCTGGATTTATTTTTCTTCTTCTTTTTCCTTTTTTTCCATTTTTTTCAATCATCTAAGCAACCCATCCTGGATTTCATATAAAGAAAAACTTAAAACCAAATCACACAAACTTAAAAAAAATAGCAAAGTAAAACAGGAGAAAATCTCAATTGAAGAGAAAACAGAAAATATTAAAAAATAGAGCAAATTTAAAATGAGTCAAAAGCAAGATGAAATGATAAGATGCTAAATTTAACCTAACAGCATCTGCACTTTCTAATTAACTCGGCATGATAACATGGCTATTCAAACGCCTGGTCTATAATCAGAGGATCTCTCCTCCCCCTTCCACCCCCAAGCAGGATTAATCTATGTATATTTCCCCTTCACTTATTTTTTAAAATGAAGACATTTTAAAATGCGTTAAAAGGAAAATCACATGGTAAGATTTTACTTTTTAACCTGCATTCAGCTTCCATGATTGATTTTACAGTGTGTTCTGTCCCACATGCAGACTATTTGAAGGCTACTGTGGTCACAGGGTATTTTCCAGAGGCTTAATCCATGTGTGGGCCCTGTAAATGGATTTTGGGCTTCCATTGTTATCCATAGCATTGGAAAGCCTGGTGTTCACAATATAAGCTTTGATACCATCCCCGCCTTTTTAGATTTGGATCACATAGGCTTATGTCTCTCTTCCATGTCAAACACATTTCAATATGTTTAAATCACTTAATTATATGATATGTGAATGAATATGTCAATAAAATTGTTTGAAAAGCCATAGAGTTGAGATCTGGATAGCATTGTGTTGTGTTTATGGATTGGTGTGGGTAGCAATCAGATTTTCACAATATTCAGACTTCTCATCCATGAACACTGACTGTTCTTCCGTTTATGCGTGCATATTTTTGCTTTGTTTTGTTTCTTGTAGTAATGTTCTATTTACTCTGCACAAGACTTTAGTTTCTTTACCTGGGTTTATTGCTAAGTATTTTATTTTTTGTGTGGCTATTTGAAAAGATATTATTTATTTCTTCATTAGCATACAGGAATTGTATTGATTTTCAAATGACAATCTTATTTCCTGCCATGTTGCTGAATCATTTGATATTTCCAACAGTTCTTTGGTTATTTTTTTTGTCTAGTTTTTAGGGTTTTCTACATACAAAATCTGATCATCTCCAAATACTGAAAGCTTCACTTCTTTGTCAATTTGGATTCCTTTGATTTATTGATTGCTCTTTTCCTAAGAGCTTCTGGCTAAGACTTTAAACACAATTCTGAATATGAGTATCGATAAGAGGAACTATTGTCTGATTCCCATTCCCAAGGGGAATCTTTATTTTCTCCCTATTGAGTGAGATGTTTAGCCATTGACTTTGCATATATAACCTTTATTGTGTTAAGAAATTTCCCCTCTATTCCTGTTGAGTTGTTTCTTTAAAAATCAGGAATGAGTGTTTGACATTGTCAAATATATTTTCTGCATCAATTGATGTGATCAAATGGTTCTTTTTGTCTTGTTTATATGGTGGATTGCCCTGACCATTTTTTTTATCCATGATAAGAATCTCACTACATACATACACATACATCTGTATGTATACCCAAAAGACAGAAAATTTTTTCAAAACTATGTATTTAATTTTTTACTACAAAAAAATCTTATCATCTTCAAAGTACTTTGTATTACAACTTAATATAGTTTTCAAATCTGCAAATCCATTCTTGGAAACATTTTTTGCACTCACCTGTTTGGATGGCTGACAGCACCTTTGTGGTAGTTACATGATTTGGTGTCAATTTGGGACTTGAGAGGATTAAGAGTGAGGGGAGTGGAGTCTAGTCTGTCAATTGAGATATAGACAATGAGGCATCTGTGTGAACAAGGCATTTCCCTGAGGATTCTGGGAATTTCTATATTTTCTCCTTGGAGGTGGGAGACACTCTCTCTGCTCACTTTCTGAGAAACTCTCTACTGATAGGACATAGGGTACTACAATGATAGGCTCCATGCGCTGAGAACTGGAGGCACCACACAGAGACCCCTGCCAGCACTGAAATGCTTCTGCTGTCATTGTATCCACAAGATTTTGCTCTCACTGGCCTGTGATCTTCCTTCATTGGGTATCATTCCATGTGTTTCATGAGTCTAAAGAGGACTTTATAGATTGGTATCTGACATATGGGCTAATATAGGACTTATGGACTTGATCTGGACTGGGTTAGGGTACTTTCTTAATATTCAACTGCTCTTGTACATAAAGCTCTTTCTTATTCACATGAGTGTGCATGAATTTGTTTCTCTAGTCTACCCAGACTGACACATCCTCCTTCAATTTTTTCTTCACCAGTTCTATGTCATCAAATTGCTGTCCTTTCATGTCCCTCTGCGTGATCAGAAACAAAAAGGAGTCGCATGGAGCAAAGTCAGGTGAGTAAGGTGCGTGAGGCAAGGGAGGCATGTTATTGCCCAAACCTGGCCCATTGAGATGACTGTGTGAGCAGATGCATTGTTGTGGTTGCAAAACCAGCCCTCTTTTTTGCCATAAATCAAGTCTTTTTTGTGTTGCACACTGAAAATCATGCCAGTGAGTTTTCCATTGAGCTCTGGACAACCTTGCCCATCGCCTTGGAAGCGCCAATAGATACAGGGATGATGATCTGGGCAACACCAAGGCTGTCATCCCAGAGTTTCCTAAAGCAGCCACCCATGGTCTTCTGGGTGGCAATGATGACATTGAGTGTGGTTATGAGTGTCTCCATGATGCCAAAGTTATCAAGCATGATCTGGGCCAGGAGACCAAGTCATAGGTGGTACAGGAGACATTGTTGACAATCTTGAAGGAGTTGTTACACTTCTCATGGTTCACACTTATCACAAATATGAGGCATCCATAGAAAGATCAGAGATGATAACCCTTT
Organism: Nesogale talazaci; assembly: GCA_004026705.1. Classification (NCBI taxonomy): domain Eukaryota; kingdom Metazoa; phylum Chordata; class Mammalia; order Afrosoricida; family Tenrecidae; genus Nesogale; species Nesogale talazaci. Next base: position 16,681 of record PVJH01030761.1, read on the forward strand.
TGGTATCAGCCTTCAAATTAGGCCCAGACTTCTCTATAGTTGTGAAGAGACTAGTCAACTATATGACACACTTGGCACCAGCTTTACCCCACTTGATATTGGCAGGATCTTGCTCCTGGAAGGTGGAGATGGACTTCCCATTGATAACAAGCTTGCTGTTCTCAGCTTTATAGGTATCATTGAACTTGTCATGGGTAGAATAATTTTGGAACATGTAGACATTGTAGTTCAGGTCAATGAAGGGGTCTTTGCTGGAAACAATATTCATTTTGCCAGAATTGAAATCATCCCTGGTGATTAGGGGTTAGTCCTGGTGGATTAGAGAAACAAATTCATAAATACACATGTGTATATAAGGGAGATGTTTATATATAAGAGCAACTGTACATTAATAAAGCATCCCAACCCAGCCCAGTCCAAGGTTATAAGTCTGATATTAGTGCATATGTCTGATACCAATCTATCAGTCCTCTTCAGACTCACGAAGCACGTACAATGACACCAGGACAATCACAGGCTAGAGGGTGCAGAGTCTTGTGTGACAGAAGTGTGTGCAGAGTCAATAGTAATAGAAGCATCTCAGTGCTGGTGGGGACCTCTTGGTTCCTTCCCAAGCATCTCAGCTTTGGCAGGAGTCTCTTTGTGGCTTTTCTGGCTTCAGAGGTCTGGTTCCATTAGGGTAAGCCCATGTGACTTCTCCTTTGGGATGTCTCTCAGAGAGTCACCCTTAAGTCTTGTCAGAAGAATGTTTCCAAAGGACTGAGTCATAAGTCTCTCACTTCCAAGGGAGAAATACGGCAGAATTTCCCAGACTTCTCAGGAGAAAGCCATGCCCACACAAGAGCAACTTGTCCAAGGTCATAAGTCCTATATTAGCCCATATGTCTGATACCAATCTATAAAGTCCTTTTTAGACTCATGAAACACATGGAATGATGCCCAAAGCAGGAAGATCACAGGCCAGTGAGGGCAAAATCTTGTGGATACAATGACAGCAGAAGCATTTCAGTGCTGGCAGGAGTCTCTATGTGGTGCCTCCAGTTCTCAGCGCATGGAGCCTATCATTGTAGTACCTTATGTCTTATCAGTAGAGCGTTTCTCAGAAAGTGAGCAGAGAGAGTTTCTCTCACCTCCAAAGAGAAAATATAGAAATTCCCAGAATCCTCAGGGAAATGCCTTGTCCACACAGACAGTCTATAACCCAATTGACAGACTAGACTCCAGTCCCCTCACTCTTAATCCTCTCAAGTCCCAAATTGACACCAAATCATTTAACTACCACAAAGGTGCTGTCAGCCAAACAGGTGAGTGCAAAAAATGTTTCCAAGAATGGATTTGCAGATTTGAAAAATGTATTAAGTGTAACACAAAGTACTTTGAAGGTGATAAGATTATTTTGTAGTAAAAAATTAAATGCATAGTTTTGAAAAAAATTTCTAACTTTTGGGTATACACACAGATGTATGGCTATCTCTGCATTGGCAGGCTAGACCCCACCCCTAAACTACCAGTCCTGAAACTGACATCAGATAGTGACTGCCATATAGGGACCTCAATTTGGCCAAATTTTTTAATCTGACCTATACCAATGAGTCTCCAGGATGTAGTCAGGACTGCTTAGGAATAATTTTTTTCATGAAAATGAAGGTTTTTTTGGGGGGGTGGGTGCTATGAAGCCCTCCCCCCGACTCAATAAATAACACAGTGTTAGTTAAGAACTCAAGTGATAAAAAAATCTATGAGTCTATACTGAATAGAAATAAATGATTGAATAAATACATAAAAAGGAAGAATACACAAAGCTTTTGTGCAAAAGATCTCCCCAAATTTCCACTTGTGTCATATGCATATAAAGACGGGACAATCTATGAAGGAAAATCAAAGCACAATGTATTTGAATTTTGGTGTTTGTGAAGAATATTGAAATACCATAGACTACCCACAAGACAAAAGAAATTTGTCTTAGAAGTATGGTCAGAATGCTCCTTACAACCAAAATAGGTGATACCTTGCCACATGTACTTTATACGTGTTATCAGAAGGGACCATTCCCTGGAGTTAGGCATCATGCTTAGTAAAGTATAGGACCTGCAACAAATCAGAAGGCAGATCCTCAATGCAGTGGCTACAACAATGAGCTTAAACAAAGCAATTGCTTTGAGTATGGCGCAGGATAAGACAGTGTTTCCCTCTGCTGTCCAAGGAGTCACTATGAATCAGAACTGATTTGAACACACCTAATGACAAGAACAACAAAAACAGGCCAACTAAACTTGAAAGGTGACAGTCATCTGAGGAATGGTTCTGAGTTGAACAAGCTAAAGAATATTTTAGGCAAAGGGAGTACCTGTGGGAGGAAGCAAATGCAATAAAATACATGTTACACTGAAGAAAGGTATACAAAATCCAGCATCATTTGTTCATCCCCTCACTCTTCCTTTTCAACACTCTGGAAAGTTATTTCCATTTTTTGACTGAGGAAATGATGATCCCCAAAGATGGTACCTTTCCAATGGCACAGAGTTGATGGGTAGTTGTAATATAAATGGCAACCCAGCTCATAAAGCTCTAACCACTCTATCTTTTCCTCATGGGCTAATCTTCATTTGCCAAAGATCCTTCGACTATGGTCAAGCAGTTTCTCAGTCCCAAGAACTAGCAAAACAGAGTCAGTGAGGAGTTAACAGGCATGTCAACAGGGATGCTGGGAATGGTTAGCCACAGCCACAGCAACCTAAGATGCTCTCACAAGAAGTCCTCTAGTACGTGCCAGGAACAAGAGCCTTATGAAACCAGAGGTCAAATTCCAACCTATGAACCAGAGGGGAATTATGTATCATGAAAATATGGCCTGAGAGCTGGAACAACAACAGCAACAACAACAAAAAACTTGTTTTGGAATTGAGGATTAGAATAGTGGAAACAAGGACAAGGTTGGAGACAGGTATCCCAGGGTGGTATAGAAGTGGAGGAGGTGAAGGGTGCAACCTAAACATGTAAGGTATCTCCAGGAAGAATCAACAAGTCAGTGAAAACAGCAAGTAGAAAGGCTTCTGAGTCTGTCTCCCATCATGTCCCCCCTTGCTTATCCATCGCCATGACCACTTGGTCATAACCCTGTCATGCTGTTATAAAAAACAAAAAGGCGATGAAATATGCAACTTTCCTCTAGTTCTTAACTGCTTTCTCCCTCTCACTATCATGATGTGAATTTTACCTTACAAATCCAGCTAGATCAGGGGATGTACAGTAGTACAGGTAGGAACCGGAAACATGGGAAATCCACAACAGATGATCCCTTTAGGACCAGGAGGGTGGAGGAAAGGTGAAGTATAAAGGGGGAACCATTGATAAGGATCTACATATAACTTCCTCCCTGGGGTATGGACAATAGAGAAGTGGACCAAGGGAGACATCAGACAGTGTACAATATAACATGATAGTAATAATTTATAAATTATCAAGGGCTCATGAGGGAGGCGGGAGCAGAAGGAGGTGGAAAAAGAAGGAGCTAATTCCAAGGGCTTAAGTTGAAAGAAAACGTTTTGAGAAGGATGATGGTAACAAATGTACAAATGTGCTTTGCATACAATGAATGCATGTGCGGATTGTGATGAGAGTTGTATGAGCCCCAATAAAACGATTTAAACAACAACAACAATAACCCAATGACAGAAAGAAAAAGAAAACTAAAAGGAAGGAGTCTGAGTCTAGCAATTGTCTGAAAGTCACATGAATGTTCCACTCAAGGCAGAGAGGGAGCAGAGTGGCATTTGGCGGAAGAGAATAAGAAAAGGAATACCTGAGAATGAGGACACTAAAATTTTCTTAGGCAACAAATGCTGGGCCTGAACATTAAGGCATTTCCATGGATCAGCTCGGCCTCATGGCTCCGTCCATGAATGTCAGAGTTAGCCTGTGCTCCAGAGGTTTCTCAATGGTTGATGAGGAAATGCCTCCCCATGAATTTGAACCTTCAACCTTTCTGAGAGTTGTTGAATGAGTTCACTAATCAAACCTCCTGAAGACTCTGGCCTGGAGCATGTAGAATTGATCATGCAGTCAAACCAGACCCACACCTGCTGCTGCTGAGTGGATTCAGACTCATGGTGGCTCCATGTCTTACAGAGTTGAATTGGGTTTTGTTTCTTGCCTGTCATTTTTGTAGAAGCAACCAGCCAGACTCTCTTCCCTGGAGTCGTTGAGTGTGTTCAAATTCCCAACCTTGAAGTTTGTAATCTATTGCAAACTGCTTGCAGTATGCTACCTTCGTTTGTAATAAAGGAAGTTGTCCGAAGGCCCTAAAAAGGCAAAATGATAGCTATCCCCTAAAAAATTTTAGAACAATCAAAGCAAGGCAAAAGTCCTCCAAAGGACTGGTAATTAGGCAAGCTGGTTTTATATGACTGCATCATTAGATAAATTGCTTTTAAGCCCAAAGTGCTCTGGATACATCTTAATCAGAATGAATGGCAAAGTAATACCTCCGGTGTTGTTGGCCCAAAGAAAGTGGATTGGAGAATGGAACAAGGGAAAGCTGGGAGGCTTTTTGTTTTTCTGTCACTTTTTCCCAGTTGAAGATTGTATGGTAGGAATATCTAGGTTCATCCATTTGACCTCGTTTATGCCACTTTGAACACTTGTAATCAGACCCTGGTGGCACAACTGTCAAGCTGCTCACCCTAGGTTTGTGGTTCAAACCCCATGAGTGGCTTCGGGGGAGAGAGGTCTGGCACTCTGCGCCAGGACCATGAAAGTGGAGCTGTCTCTTGGGCTCGCTTGGAGTCAAAAACAACTCAGCAGAACTGAAAACAACAGCAGACTCAGAAACCAGGTCTGATTTTTCCGGGATCCCGCCCACCTAGAGAATGGCCTTTTCAGAGGCTGACCTTTTTGCTTGTGTGGTCATTTGATAGATGGCCAGTATTTTCTCTAGGGTGAATTATAGTGCAGAATCTAGAACTGGGGCATGCCTTGTATCTCTTAATTACTTAGATTAAGAGACTCAATTTTACCACACAGCTGTAGTGAGGCATGTTCTTCTCTTCCCAAGCAAGCTTGAATCAGAGAGAGGTGTGGTAGAGATTCAGAATTTTGAAGCTGGAAGCAATTGACATTTGGATCCAGGAGAGGAAGGGGAAGTACTTGTGGTTCTGTGTTTACATTGGCTCAGCGAACAGGGCTTTGACAGTTTGGGTCTTGCTTTCTCATCATTACACCCGCTGCATCAGCTGCACTGAGCTGGGTAAGTGGAGTCTGAAGGACATTCCGCATCTGTTGACCTTTGTCCTGGTTGTTCCTAACACAAGTCCCATGAGTGGACCCATAGCTCTGGGGATTAATCGTGCGGACTGGGAATAGGGTTCACCACATCAGTTTGCTGCTCTTACTTTGAGTATAGCACACCATTACTTGTTTGCTAAGATGTGCTATACAAGGAGATGGCACCCCTCAGAATGATTAAAACAGAATGGGACTATCTGGGAAGAAATAAGGACATAGGTGTTAAGCATTGTGAATTCTTCATCAAGAACTTACTAGAAGGTATGTATTTGAGTGTAAGTGGGTGCCATATTGATTCTAACATTGACTGTTAGGAAATAGCCATGCAGTATTTGTCCCATTTCTTTCAACTCCATCAATGGTGAATTTTCATTCTTGGAGGATGCATTTGATTTAAGGAAAGCACCGAGGTTGACCAACCCAGGGGCAATGGAATAACAAGTGATCCAAAATCAGTGGTAAGGTGGGTGTGAGAGGCCTGATAGGAATCGATCAAGAGTAATGTAACCGAGAGAAATTACCAAAACCCAAATGAAAGCTGAACATGACAGTGGGACAAGAGGAAAGAAAAAGGAAATAGAGGGAAAAAAATAAGAGAGGTCTAAATACAGGCATGCACATAGGTAAATATATTTATATATGATGATGGGGAAATAGATCTACGTGCATATACTTAAAAGGCAGCAGATGGGCTTTGGGCCACCACTCAAGTACTTCCTCAAGACCAGAACACTTTGTTCTATTAAACTGGCATTTCATGATGCTCACCTTCCTGACATGATTGCTGAAGACAAATGCATGCATAAGCAAAAGTGGGGAAGAAAGCTGTTGGTGCCCAGCTATCAAAAGATATAATGTCTGGGTTCGTAAAGGTTTGAAGGTAAACAAGTAGCCATCCATCTCAGAGGCAACAGAGGCCACATGAAGAAGCTCACCAGCCTGTGTGACCATGAGCGGTTGATAGGATCAGGTATCAGAGAACAAAAAAAAAAATCGTATTAGTGTGTACCCACCTTTCTGATATGATCACTGAAGATAAATGTGTGTATAAGCAAATGTGATGAAGGAAGCTGTTGGTACCCAGCTATCAAAAAACATAGTGTCTGGGGTTTTAAAGACTTGAAGGCAAACAAGAGGCCATCTAGCTCAGAAGCAACAAAGCCCATATGGAAGAAGCACCCCAGCCTGTGTGACCATGAGGTGTCAAAGAGATAAGGTATTAGGCATCAAAGAACTTAAACGTATATCATTATAAATGAGGGGGTGTACAGATTGGGGACCCAAAGCCCATCTGTAGGTGAAAAGACATCCCTCTTCCTGAGGGATCATGGGGAGGAGACCAGCCAGTCGGGGTACAGGGTAGCAAAAATGAAACATGCAACTTTCGTCTAGTTCTTAAATACTTCCTCACCCCCTCCCCCACTGTCATGATCTCCAATCCACTTTATAAGTCCAGCTAGACCAATGGATGTACACTGATACAAATAGGAACTGGAAACATGGGGAATCCAGAACAGATGATCCCTTCAGGGCCAGTAGTGAGAGTGGTGATATCAGGAGGGTGGAGAAAAGATGGAGTAGAAAAGGGGAACTGATTATAAGGATTTATTTTTAATTTCCTCCCTGGGATACTGACAACAGGGAAATGGGTGAAGGGAGACTTCAGATAGTGTACAATATGACAAAATAAACAATAATTTATAAATTATCAAGGGTTCATGAAGAGAGAAGGAGCAGGGAGGGAGGGGAAAAATGAGGAGCTAATACCAAGGGTTTAAGCAGAAAGAAAATGTTTTAAGAATGATGATGGCGGGCTGAGCCCCGGTGGCATAATGGTTGAGTGCGAGACTGCAACCCACAGGCTTGGCGGTTCAAATCCAGCAGCAGCTCTCCAGTAGTAGGGTTGCGTAGCTCACATGACCACCATAGGGCAGTGATGCGCCCCCCCCCCCCGCCGCCAAAGAATGATGATGGCAACAAATGTACAAATGTTTTGCATACAATGGATGGATGTATGGATTGTGATAAGAATATATGAGCCCCCAATACAATGATTTAAAAAAATCATTCACTTAAGTTACATTAAAGCAAAAAGAAAAACACAGAAAGTCATGATGACTTCAGCCTATAATGGCATGTGATTTGTCAAGGAATTACTATTTGAGGTAAAACAATTACAAAAACATTTCCCCTTCTCTCACTAGTTCTTTGTGATCGCCATCATAGAGTCTAATATTTTCAGTTTTGGCAGCATTAGGAGAAATAATATAAGGGATTTCAAAAGAACTTCACGCTGAATGATATGTGGACAATCTAAACTCAGTTTTGAATTTAGAGTATCAATACCATTTATTCAGGGACTATTAAAAAACAGAATGGAATTTCAAGCCAATAAAATAAGTAATGTTAACATTTATGCAATGCTTTTAAGTTTTCAGAGGGCCTTTGAAACTCATGTGTAGTGGTCACCAAATTCCAATGAGGTGATATTTGATC
>PVJH01030762.1:0-24492 GCA_004026705.1 Nesogale talazaci
AATTGAACCTCCATCCCAGTGGACCGCAGTCCCGCGCACAACCACTACGCCACCGGGGCTCAGCCCCAGAATACTTTCTTAATGATTCTTTTCAACAATGTAATTTTCCAGCATGACAGCGTTTAGAAACCAAGTTTTAAAAAATATTGGTGATATGAAAGACTGAAAATAAAGAAGACATGGCTGGCAAATGAAGAAAGGCTGTGAAGTGATTTGCCCTGATCAGCAATATTAGATTTCACACCTTTTTATACTACCCTGGAGTAAGAGAATATTACTTCTTGTCTTGACAGAGTATGCCTACTAAACAGTACTACATTGTGATCTTTGGGAAAGAAATGAAAATAATTTAATCAAAAAGTTTTTATTTCTTATTAAAGGTAAACCCTGCATTATTCAGACCCGTTTTTGCCACAGTGAATGAACCGTTTGTAACTTTTTTTAAAAGGTGGCCACTGTACCTCCAACTGCCCAGCCTCTAGCCCCTGCACCTTCAGCTGCCCGCCCAGCTACTCCTGCAGGACCAAAGGGGGGAAGGGTATTTGCTAGCCCTCTTGCAAAGAAAATGGCAGCAGAAAAAGGGATTGACCTTGCACAAGTAAAAGGTAAGCCTGTTGCAGAGTTAGAACTGAATTGCTTTTCCTCCTTATAGTCTTTTTAACTGGCATAGGGGAGGAAGGCTGGGGCAGGGGATGTTCTGTCTATAGGCTACCACTGAAGAGCAGGGAAACTGCTGCTCTGCTTCACTGAGTCTGCTTTAGGGTGTCCCTCTGCAGGTTCGATGCCTCTTCCATTCTGTTGTAGGCATGTGAACCGTGCTTAGTGGATGGTGGTGCTTCCAAGAATAAAGTGCTTGTTCAGGAAGGGTGAGTTTTAGGACTTGATTGTGTGATAAGGAATCTCCATTAGTGCTACATGGACTGTTTTCATAAATAAGAAAACAATGAAACATGAAATTGAGTTGATTTGAAGTGCATGAAATGAATGACAGTATAATAATTGGCGTACGTTTTACAGCATTGTGAGGATTAAATTACCTTCAAGCTAGAATAGCGGCTAGCTTTTAATAATTATGTAATACCAGTTAGTTCATATTATTGCACTGAAATATTTTAAACTAAGCTTCAGTTAAAATTAATGTTTGTATTTTGATTAAGGTTCTTATTTTAAAAAAGGGGAAATTATTATTGAATCCCAATTTGATGGTTGGTACTATGTGCTAGGCGTTTAACTTAGCACATTTAGGGTCAAATCACTTCATTAAGGTAAATGATGTCAGTTAAAATTTTTGAATAATAAACTTGAGAATTTTAAGAGCTCATCCTTCTTATTCAGTAATCTAGTTGAGATTTGAATCTAAAGTCTGTATTCCACTCAGTTCCACCTACGTTGCCTTCTGTGCTGCTCTGTTATCTTTGCTTACTAAAGGAAAATAAAATTGTTTTCTTAATTACCCAGCTGTGGACACTCTGCTAGTTGTCATCTGTTCGCATTCTATACTTTCTGGTTAGAAGACAAGCCAAACAAGACACAGTTATAGAGTGTTGGTGGGGGTTTTTTTTTGCATCTCAGAATATTACTAATAACATTGGAAGCCCTCCTCCATGATATTATTATTTTCCTAATGCTGCTATTCATTACGTGTTTGTGACTTGAATCAGGGAGAGTGATGTGAGAATTAAATGTTTGTCCATATTTATGGTAAAGAGGGCCTTGGTTAACAATTATATATCAAGAATTTAGGCAGATTATTAGATGTTAAATTTATTGGAAATTTAGCAATACTGGCTACTTTGCTAAATACAGAGGTGGGAAAAATTCCAATATTTATATCAGGCGGGCTGAGCCCCGGTGGCGTAGTGGTTGTGCGCGGGACTGCGGCCCACTGGGACGGAGGTTCAATTCCAGCAGTGGGCCTGGGCCTCCTACTCCCACCACCAAGAGCAGTGATGCCCCCCCCAAAAAAACGAAAAACAACAAAAAAATTTATATCAGGCATGAATAGTTGGCTGATTATTTTGTTATTTCAACAAATAATCTTAACGCCCTGTCTCTAAGCACCAAATAGTGTTCATAAGAAGAGTAGGACAAGATCTCACTTCTCAAGTTGCTTTTATTGTCAGCGATAAGTCATTAGGTGAGCAGAAAGTAGCATAGTAGTTAAGATTTGGGGCTCAGGAGCTGGAACACTTGGGTTCGAATCCTAGCTCTACCACGTGTACTAGCTATATGATATTGGACCCGTCATCTTAACTTTTGTTTGTCTCAGTTTATCGATTTGCATATAAAAATACTTCAAAAAGTTGCTCATATTAAATGTTTACATATAAACTATCTAGAAGAAGCGCATTTAGTTGTAATAGCAGTAGGCATCATTTAAGAGCTACGAAAGAAAGAAATTCAGTTATATACGAGTGGACAAGTCACAGACTAGTGAGGGACAAGGAGTGAGGGGGTAGAGAAATGCAGTTGTGATTGCTTTTAGACAACGGGGTGTTGGGGATGAACTTTTGATGCGAGCACATCGGCTCTGACCCCAAAGCTGAGTAGTGAGCTGTGAACCGTGGGAAGCACGGTGGGGGGGAGAAGCAGTTTGGGCAGAGAGAGACATGCATCAGTCAGTGCGCCGTCTGAATTGGGAAGAGGGCAGCATGTTTGAGCGACTTAACGGGGAGCTGGTGAGCAAAGTGGAACTTAGGAGCCAGTGGTGGGAAAAGAGGTTGGAGAGCAGCAAGCGTGAAAACATCCAGGACTTTAAAGGTCTACCACTTATAGGTCTGTAAATGTGATCATGATAATGTCATAGGTAATATCCAAAGATTATGATAAATCTAGTTTAACTTGTAGCAGGAAGCCATTGAAGAATTTAAACAAGAAGTGACATAAAGTGATTTATACGTTTTAAAGACCACTTTAGGCTGAACCTAGGTGGCACAGTGGTTATGTGCAGGATTGCAGCCCACAGGGTTGGCGGTTCAAATCCAGCAGCAGCTCTCCAGGAGCAAGGCTGGGCTTCCTACTCTCACTAGGACAGTGATGCCAAAAAAAAAAAAAAAAAAAGAGAGAGAGATCATTTTAGCTGTTTTGAGGGAATGAATCGAACCAACAAGGACACCTTAAAGTGCTCTTGCAGGAGCTGGTGATAGTAACTTAGACTAACGTGGTGAAGAAGAAATGGACAGACAGATGCAGGATGCATTTTAAGGAACTCGGGTGGCATAGTGGTTATGTATTAGACTGCTGACCAGAAGGCCAGCAGATTGAAACTGCTAGCTCTATGGAAGCAAGATGGGGCTTTCTACTCCGTAAAGAACTTCAGACTTGCAAACCCACAGGGGCTGTTCTGCCCTGACTTATTGGGTGACTGTGAGTCCAATGACAGTGAGGGTTTTATTTTGGGGGGGCGGGGGCATCACTGCCTCTGGTGATTGTGGGCACTACCCAGCGCTGCTCCTGAGAGCCGCCGCTGGATTTGAACCGCCAAGCCCGAGGGCTGCAGTCCCGCGCTCAACTACTTACGCCAGGGCTCAGCCTGAGTTTTTTTGAGAAGATGCGTTTGAGAGGTAGTCCACAGTAAGGAGCTAAAAGGACTCATGAGGACAGTGAGAGAGGGGGTAGCTTGAAATCCAGATTTCAGACATAAGTGGTTAGTATAGAAGTTAACTTTAGAAGGTGGGAGAAGGAGGGACTCTTGTGAGAGGGGAGGGAAAAATTGAAGTTGAGAAAGTGAAAGAATTTAGAAACCTAGGTGTTAGAGAGGTTTTAATTCCAGGGACAGTAGACTAGGTGCCAAATTAAGCAAAGAGGAGTAATTATAAATTAGTTAGTAGATGACAGAGAACCAGACTCAACTCTATAGTGAGGAGACATGAATTTCAAAGGAAACAGGGTTTTTGAAAGAAGGAAGAGGAGAGATGGTTTGGATGGTTATGGGGAGCAAAGAAGATACTTAACCCATGTATGAGCTTCCCCAAAATTGAAGTGACCAGATGTTCCGCTTTTTAACGATTTAATAACGTCCCGCGGCGTTTTAAAATTAAATATATTACAATACTATTTTTGCATTCCATGAACATATTTATTTATTTATTTATTTATTTATTTATTTATTTATTATTATTTTTGGCATCACTGCCCTCAGGTGGTGGGAGTAGGAGGCCCAGCCTTTGCTCCGTGGAGCTGGAATAGAACCTCTATCCCAGTGGGCCGCAGTCCCGCGCACAACTACTACGCCACCGGGGCTCAGCCCATTCCATGAACATTTTTGTTGCTGAATATAGACCAAATTTTTAATCAATTTGGTTGGTGTCCCGCTTAAAATCTGGTCACTTTACCCCAACTTCCAAACCCAATTCATTGCCATTGAGTTGACTGCAACCCTGTAGGGGATGGTCGACTGACCCCATGAGTTTCCGGGACTGTACCTCTCACGGGGAAACCTCATCGTTGTCACGGGGTGCGGCTGCTGACTGTAGACTGTTGACCTTGGGGTTAGCAGTGCAAGTAGCTGCTACACCATCAAGGCGGCTTCTTGTTTTGTGAGCAGGGACTGATAATCCCCATCTGCAGGAGACCAAAGACCAGGTGAGATTAAGTGACAACAGCCACCTTCTAGTTTATGCTTGACAGAGACCCTGCATTTTAAAACGAATCCAGTGACCCCTTATCCTGAAAAGATGGATAGGAACCCTAATGGCGTAGGGCTTGCTGATGGGGAAGCTCAGCTGTTCAAATCTACCAACCTCTGAGAAAGGCGAGACTTTGTGCTCCCATAAAGATTCACCGTCTCGGAACCCCCGGGGCAGTTCTGCTCTGTCCTTGAGCCCCCATGATTCGGAAAAGATGTGCAGACAGTGAGTGCGGTTTAATTTGATGCGTTGGAATTGATTCAGCGGCAGTGGGTTTGGTTTTTATTGTACCTCAGGGAAGCAGATAAAAGGATTTCCACTAATTCCCAATTTGAATAGTTCAAATTAACTCCTGAAACCCAGGAGATTCTTGTGGGCAGCTGAAGCTTATTCTCCTAGTTTCCTCTTAAAGGGGTACGGTGGCTAGGCTAGCCTGGGGTGTAAGGGGAGGTGATGGTGTCTGTCTTTCACATAAAGGAGGGAAATCTAACAGGGGAATACTGCCACCTCTATTCTAGAGTGCCTGGTGAGGATAAGCACAATCCTAGCCAACTCCTCAGTTTTCATAATGAAGGAAAGGAGTTGGGAAGAACTGCACACAAGAGAGCCCTTTTAAAAGTCTGCCTTGGGGGAAGATGAATCAATTTGATCAAATTCTAGAAGTGGGCCAATGTAAAAGGTATTCTAATAACTTAATTCTGGATCTTCTTAGAATTAAGGTTCAGGATTATCTACGTGGGTTGGGATGGGAGGAGGGAAGAAAATCGAGTAAATAAAATTGAGCATTTGGGGAGCATTTTAACTGTCTCTTCCCACTCGTTGTCTTGAACAAGGCCAATTTAGAGTCTGGGCTCCTAGCGGCAGAGAGTGCCAGAGCCCACCGACAGTGAGTGACTAGATGAGGGTGGGCCCGCTGGGGGCACAGTGGGTTGGTTAGGTGTGGGCCGCGAACCGCGTTCGAAAGCTCCAGCGACACTGCAAGAGACTCTTTTAAAGAACTGAAGTCTCTGAAAGCTCCGGGGGCAGTTAGTTCACCCTGCCCGGTAGGCACGCTGTGAGTCGGCATCGACTTGATGGTATGAGGCTGGGTTTTGGAGAGATGAGATCATTGCAGCGAAGTCTCCTTGGTTCTATGTTTAACTGTCCTCCTAGGACCAAAATCTTAAAAAAAAAAAAAAAAAACACTCGCTGAATGTGTTCAAAACAGTTGTTATCATACCTGACAATTCTGTACAAAGGCAATACTTGATGGCTAGTGAAGTCGTTTCAGAGCTGTTAAAAGTTCTAAAAGGAACTAACCAAGAGGAAGTAAGTACCTAGCCATCCTTTTGGAAGTGTAAACTATACTCAGCTTTGCCCTTCTGTTGCTGCTAAAAAGTACACAAGATGACAAAAAGCAAGTATGACTTAGGGAAAATCCTTAAAAAGTCCAAGAGTAAAATGATAGTTGCTATTTTTAAGAAGAACTACAGGGCTGAGCCCCAGTGGCATAGTGGTTGTGCGCGGGACTGCGGCCCACTGGGTTGGAGGTTCAATTCCAGCTCCCAGGAGCAAAGGCTGGGCCTCCTACTCCCACCACCTGAGGGCAGTGATGCCTAAATAAAAAAAATAAAAAGAAGAACTACAGTAGATCAAGTAAGGTCCTCCAGAAGAATTGAAATGGGTACTGACAATAGCTGGTGTTCCTTTCAGGGAAAAGGCTCGGGCAGGACTGACGGCTGTGAGCCCGTGAGACCCTATCTAAGCCCAGCCCCTGGGAGTCCACTGCTGACCTTATGCAGGCACCCACTGAGCGCTGTCCTGTGCTGGCTTTGTTTTCCTCTCTTCCAGGGACGGGACCAGATGGCAGGATCATCAAGAAGGACATTGACTCTTTCGTGCCTAGTAAAGCCGCTCCTGTGAGTTCGTTACATTTGACGGGGGTGTGTGTGTGTGTGTGTGTGTGTGTGTGTGTGTGTGTGTGTGTTGCTTCTTACAACATGCTTTAGGTAGCTACTTAGATCCTTTCCTGTGTCATTTATACTTAACCACTGTGTGTTCTTTTGTCTAATTGCAGTGGCATAACAGTATTTAGAAGTAAATGTGTTGTCATTTTCATGCAAAATCAAGGATGATCTCTCTGGTACTAATCTGGGGGCAGGAGATGCCAATTGAACACTTAGGAATAAATCACAGTTGCTAAGAGCATTTTTTCTCTCCCACAGGCCCCCGCAGCTGCTGTGCCTCCTCCAAGCCCTGGAGTGGCACCTGTTCCAACAGGTGTCTTTACAGATGTCCCGATCAGCAACATTCGCCGAGTAAGAGTATTCCTGTGAACAGGAACTCATGCTCGTGGGAGCACTTCAGCATAGCTGGGTTAACTGCATGTTGTAAAGCACTAACTAAGCCTTCTTTCAGTCAGGAATTTTGGACACCTAGTTTCAGGGATGTTGGGCTTTGCCATTGAGTACTTCAGATAAACAAATCATGCTGTGGTTAGAAACCACTGGAAGGTGCTGAGTTCTGATATAATCTTCATTCTTATGGTTTTAATACTGCTTGGGGTCAGCATTACTTTAAGGGGAGTGGGGAGAAGCAGGCAAACTGAGCCTTGAAGTAAAGAAGGTATCAAGTCAAGGTAACTGACTTTTGATTCTCTTTGATTTTAGGTTATTGCACAGCGGTTAATGCAATCTAAGCAAACCATACCTCATTATTACCTTTCTGTTGATGTAAATATGGGAGAAGTTTTGACTGTGCGGAAAGAACTTAATAAGGTAAAAGGTCTGGAAATTCTAACTATCTAAATCCTAAAACAAATTGTGCTACTT
Source organism: Nesogale talazaci (assembly GCA_004026705.1). NCBI lineage: Eukaryota > Metazoa > Chordata > Mammalia > Afrosoricida > Tenrecidae > Nesogale > Nesogale talazaci. Next base: position 7,439 of record PVJH01030762.1, read on the forward strand.
CCACACATTATTTACATTTTACCCATCAAATTACCCATTTACACCTATCCACAAATTATGCCAGTTGTGGAGACCATCCTGAAGAATTTTCACTTACTAACCTTGATTAAAACTTATCAAAGCTGACATGACTTTGGTTGACAGATATTAGTCTGCCAGAGCCACTGTGATGCAGAAACAATGTGAATTTATTGGCAGGCAAGAAACACTGTGCTTGCTTTGTTCACAGTCAAGTGTCAAGTACTTATGTAATTTTGTTTTGTTTTGTTTTGTTTTGTTTTGTTTTGTTTTTTTTGGAGGGGGGCATCACTGCCCTCTGGTGGTTGTGTGCGCTACCCAGTGCTACTTGTGAGAGCCGCCGCTGGATTTGAACCGCCAAGCCCGCAGGCTACAGTCCCGCACTCAACCACTTAGGCCACCCGGGCTCAGCCTGTTTGGGGTTTTTTTTTTTTTTTTTTTGCATTACTGCCCTCTGGTGGTGGGGGTAGGAGGCCCAGCCTTTGCTCCTGTGGAGCTGCTACTGGAATTGAACCTCCATCCCAGTGGGCTGCAGTCCAGCTCACAACCACTACGCCACCGGGGCTCAGCCCTACTTACGTAATGTTTTAAGGTATTTTGGGGCACACAGCATGAGGCATGATCTTAGTGAGATAATCAGGAAGATGATACATGTGAAAAAGACATCAGTTTGTAAAGATAATACAGTTGACTCTTGAAAGATGAGCTTCAATGGTATGAGTGTCCTCACTTTAATGTGAATTTTAAAGATATTATGTGATACTGATCATCTCCATATGAGTAGTTCATCTCCAGTAAACTAGGTATCTTAGTGAAAAGTGAGCTGTCGTGATTCCTGGGTACTTTCATTGTGCTCAGTGCAGTACCATAAACCTTGAATAACACTGGAAGTGCTCCCAAGAAGCAGAGCAGTCATGACCTCACCTGAAAAAGGAGACTTGTTATGTGCACACATTGAGGTCTGTAGCCACACGTATAGGCCATTTCAAGATAAATGAATCTAGCTCAAGGACTCTTGTGAAAATAAAATTTGTGAACTCATTGCTGCAGGTATGCTTACAGGGGTGAAACATTGCATTTTTGTGAAATGCTTTATTAGCTTATATTGAAAATACAGCTTATAAATGAGTGCAGTTTATAATACATATTGCATGTAAAATATGTTAATGTTTTTGTCTATGTTATAGGTAAGACTTCTAGTCAGTAGTAAGCTATAAGTAGTTTAAGTTTGGGGGAAATAAAAAATTATGTGGATTAAATTGTGTTAACAGTTTGTTTGTTTTTTTGGCATCACTGCTCTCCGGCAGTGGGAGTAGGAGCCCCACTGCTGGAATTGAACCTCCGTCCCAGTGAGCCGCAGTCCCGCACACAACCACTATGCCACCGGGGCTCAGCCCGTGTTAACAGTTTTATTGACATGTAATTCACATCACCTAGTGCAGAGGCGGAAACATTAGAGAGGGTTGTGCCTTACTCGTGGGTTTGGGACTATGTGGGGGTGGGGTGGGCTGGCATTCTGACCCCTGCAGCGCTCAAGTACTGCTTTGTTGATAGACTACTCCACTGTAATGCCTCTCTGGTGTTTTGCTAAACTGCACTGTGTAAGGTCACGTATTTAGAGAAGGAGGAAATCATCAGAATTCGTAATGGTGTAGAAAAAACCTGTTTGAACCATGGAGTCCAGGGAGGCCTTAGGGTGTGCAAGAACTTGAAATAAAGTCATACTGTGATGGACTACCCTAAGTACTTAGGGTGGCACAAGTGGAGAGACACCTGACTGCTAACTCAAAAAGTCTGGGGTCTTCCAGAAGATCTGAGCTATTAGAACCCCACGGAAGGCAGCTCTATTTTGAAACCCATGGATTTGCTGTGTGTTGCAAGGACAGTTAGGGTTTTCTCGGGGTTTTTCGTTGTGTTTAAAAAATGGAATAAATTTAGCCTAGGTAGAAGACAAACTTAATTTTCTAGAGTGGATACACCGTTTTAGGAAACAAACAGCAAACTAGAGAATTTGGACACGATGAATTAGACAGTCTAAAAGCATCACATATTCCTATCATTAAAATGCCACGATGAAAATAGTTTGAAGTCTGACAGATGCCGGCACGTGGCAGGGACTGGCTAGTTATGGTAACTTGGGTTTGGGTCTGGAGTAGAGGGTGGCGTTACGAATGGAATGGGAACCGGGGGCCTAAGCAGAAGGAGGATGTTTCGAGAATGATGATAGCAACAAATGTGCAAATGCGGTCTGCATACAATGGATGCATGTATGGATCGTGCTAAGAGTTGTATGAGCCCCGATAAAGTGACTTTTAAAGAGTAGAATGGGAGAGAATGATATGAAGAGATTTTCAAGGAAGTGAAAAATGAAAGCCTTAGAGGAGCGCACAAAGCTTTACAGAGTTCGGCTCCTCTCCAACGTCTGACCGGGGCCTCCCTGCCGCTTTCCCGCGTGTCACTCAGTTCAGCGCCGCACACCTCGGTGGTCGAACCCCCGGTGCTCCCTCGGCTCTGCGTCTGCCCTTCCCTTTGCCTGCTTTTGCCCAGCTGACTTGGTGTCCATTTCCGTGTAGAGAGCTTAAGGAACTGTAATGGATTCTTGTCTTTGCAGATGTTAGAAGGTCGCGGCAAAGTGTCTGTTAATGATTTCATCATAAAAGCTTCAGCTTTGGCGTGTTTAAAAGTCCCCGAAGCAAATTCTTCTTGGCTGGACACCGTCATAAGACAGTGAGTATCTATTTAATTTTCTCATTTTGCCTAACGTTTGCCTAGGAGTGCAGGTGGAGGCAAGGAGAAATGGGAGACATTCTTTGGTGAGGAGGAAGTAACTCCCGCAGGTGAGGCAGTGAAAACAATACAACGCTCTTGGGGAGATGGTGCTAAATTTAGTTAGTAGACTGCGAATTCTTTTGAGTTCAGAAAAGGGATCAGTGTACAAATCTAAACAGTTAAACACTCACATTGCCTCACAGAGCATGGTCACAAATCGATGTGTTTTATTCACCAGTGAGTCCTACGAAATTTTAGGGCACAGATCTGAAAAGGATAAAAATAACACCGTTTATAATATACAGCCTGGTGCTCTGCAGCTTTCCCCATTAAATCCTCCCGGCAAGCTGATGAGGTCGGACTCTACAGATGAAGTGGTGGCTGAGTGAGTTGATCAGTTAATGAGAGGACCGGAGTGGAATCAGGATTCTGACTCCAAAGCCTACGCTCTTTCTTCTTCTTTTTTAATCATTTTATTTGGGTCTTGTACAACTCTTGTCACAATCCATCCATCCATCCACTGTGTCAAGCACATTTATACATTTGTCTCCCTCATCATTCTCAAAACAGCAAGTGCAACTTTTAAAAACTTACTGTTTTTTTCTGATGTTTACCTTAAATTTCTAAGTAGCATCCTTTATGATTTTTGGTTGTCTTAACTTTATTAATTGACTTCTCTTGAGGAAAGTTACAGTTTAGCTGTGATCTCCTTCCTACACTCACATACCCTCTTGCACATACACACCCCCGCACCCCTGCCATCTTCCTAAAATGATGATAGGGCGACTTTGCCCACGTATGTATTCAGTGATATACTTGTATGTCTTGGAAAATAATTTCCATGATTAAATTACTTACATATATATACTCAGTTCAATGAAGTCCATTTCAACTCACAGGCACCCCGTGGACAGAAGAGCTGCCCCCATGGGTGTCTGGTACGGAAACTCTTTGTCGAAATAAGTCATCCTTAGCCTTCCCCTGAGAACTCGATGTGATCAGAATGAATTCTCTCAGCCTTACCACCAGTGTGAAAAGCCACCCTCTCTTGCCAACCTCAGGCCGTCCCTGTTCCTGGCATGCCTTTCAGATCTTTCCCTGGAGGTGCAGCTCAGTGGTTCCCCTGGGATCAGCCACAGTGATAGTGGTCAGGGCAGCTAAAGTCTACTGCAGCGTAAACAGTTTACACCCATTATCTCACTTACGCCTCAGAAGAACTTTTTTTCTTGGTGCTTAGTTTTATTTTAAGGAGCTAACATTGCTGTCCTGTAATTCAGCAGGACTTTTTTGAACAAGGTGCTATTATTTTACTTCAATTTAATGATGAGGAAGCTGAGGCACAAAGAAATTAAATAACCTTCCCATGGGCACATAACTAGTAAACAGGTGCCAAGATTTGAATCCTAGCCATCTGGGCCTGAAGCCCAGGTATTTAACAATACTGCCCTGGCATCTCCCATCTAAGAAGACCTTCCTTAATTTTAAATACTAACTCGAGTAGTACCAAGGTTAAACAGAAAGTCCTCCTCCACTGAATAGCTTATGTATCACTTACATGGCACTTCTTCAAATACAGTAGATATCATTCATGGTTTTAATTCATTTCTCTCCATTTGGTACATAGCTTATCTCCCTAAAGCAAGAATGGTTTCTTGTATTCTTTGTAACTCCCTCTATCCCTGACACAGTCTATCTTTTTTAAAAGCGCTTTCTTGGCCCGTGAAATTTACCGATTCTAGGTCAGAAACCCTGGTGTAGTGGCTTACACACTGGGCTGCCAACTACATGGTCTATAGTTCAAAACTACCAGCCACTCCATCGGAAGAAAGATGAGGCTTTCCGCTTCTTCAGAGACTGATAGCATTGTGAGCTCCCACGGGCACCTCTCCCCTGTCCGACAGGGTCCCTGAGCTCCCTTACCTGCCACAGTGGTGTGAAAAGCAAAGGCTGGCTGCCTCGAGGGTGAGGGGGTGGGCAGTGTGGAGGGGCAGGGAGGCTGCAAAAGCAGCTGTCTACACTCTCGACGGCATGCAAGCTTTCAGTTGCCTGGGCACACAGTCATTTATTTTTTTGACTGAAAAGGGGACCACAAGCCAAAGGAGCTTGGGTACTTACGGTCTAGTGGAATGCTTCTCTCCGCTGTCGCTTGATCAGTGATTGTTTTACTGTGACTGCTTTCCACATTGCTTCTGCATTCACCAGCTGATGTATGCTTGTTTCCAGTTTGGCATCATATAAACATACGTTTTCATTATTCTGGGATCGGTATTTTAGAGTAAACTTGCTAGACCATATGGTAAATTAAATGTTTTATGAAACTCTTCCCTCTTCCCACACAAAACAAAAACATGTTCAAACTATTATCCAAAAGTTGTTGTCCTGTTTACTTGTCTACCCTGGGAGTGAGAGATTCGATTTCTCCACCTGCCCACTAGCCCTGTATAGTCACGTAAAATATGAAAATAATAGTGACTTATCAAGGGTTTGTGGGGGAGGGAAGAGGGAGAGGGAGGGGTAAGAAATGGGGTGCTAATGAGGATGTTTGAAAATGTTGATGGCACCATATGTACAAATGTGCTTGACACAATGGATGGATGTATGAATTGTGATAAGAGATGTAAGAGCCCCAATAGAAGTATTTAATTAAAAAAACTCTCAAACTTACAGTCATTCTAGTGGCTAAAAAGTGAGACCCTAGGAGGCCTGGTAGGGCTTGATCAAGGGCAATGTAATTGAGAAGAATTCTTGAAACCCACAAGAAGGCTGGGCATGATAGTGGGACAAGAGGGAAGTAAAAGGAGAGCTGGAAGGCAAAGAGCAATTATAGAAGTCTAAATACAGGCATGTACATATGTAAATATACCATGTTTCTCAGACCATAAGATGCACCTGGCCATAAGACACATCCAGTTTTTAGAGCAGGAAAATAAGAAAAAATTAGTCTGAACCAAATAGTACCAGTATACTAAAATATTCTGGAATACTACACCTTCAGACCATAAGTTGCGCCCTTGTTTTCCCCCCAGTTTTGGTGTGGGTGCGGGAGTGCGTCTTCTCTGAAAAATACGGTATATGATGATGGGGAAGTAGATCTATGTATGTAGATTTATAGGTTTGATATTAAGATAGCAAATGGCCATTGGGTCTCTACTGAAGTACTGCCTCAATGCAAGAACATTTTGTTCTTTTAACCCAGCATTCCATGATGCTCACCTTCCCAACAACGATTGCTAAATTGGGTGCATAGGCAAATGTGAAGAAAGCTGATGGTGCTAGGCTATCAGCTAAAAGATACAGCATCTGGGGTCTTAAAGACTTGAAGATAAACAAGTGGCCATGTAGCTCAGAAGCAGTAAAGCCCACATGGAAGAAGCACACCAGCCTGTGTGAGCATGTGGTTGAAGGGATCAGGTATCAGGCATCAAAGACCCAGAACAAAATCATACCACTGCGAATGAGGGGGGGCGGAGTGCAGAGTGGGGACCCAAAGCCCATCTGTAGGCAATTGGGCATCCCGCATCCCCTTACAGAAGGGGCGCCAGGAGAAGATGGACTCATCGGTGCAGCAGAGCACTGATGAAACACGCACCTTTCTTCTAGTTCTATTATGCTTCCCCCCACTACCATGACCCCAAGTTTACATTACAAATCAGGCTACATCAGAGCATCTATACTGTTACAGATAAGAGCTCGATACACAGGGAATCCATGACAAATAAACCCTTCAGTACCAATTTTGGGAGTAGCCGTACCAGAAGAGGAAGGGGGAGGGGTAGAGGAAGAAACCGACCACAGTGAGCTACAGGGAGATGGACAACAGAAAAGTGGGTGAAGGGAGACATCAGTCAGTGTAAGACATGAAAATAATAAATTATAAGTTACTAAGGGTTTGTGAGGATGAAGAAAAACATGAGAAGCTGATACCAAGGGCTCAAATAGTAAGAAAATGTTTTGAAACTGATGATGGTGACTAATGTGCATGGCACGATGGATGTATGGATTGTGATCATTATACGAGCCCCATTAAAATGATTAAAAAAAGAATACCTGGAGGAAATAAGGCACTACTTAGATGAATGGATTAAGATTGCAGTGCAAGTCTCCAAAATTATTTTTTCTCACCAGTTGCATTTTACTTGTGCGCCCATATGAGCTATCTAGCATATTTGTTACATGCATTATCTAAGTAAATATAAAGTACCCAGTCATATTTATTGTTAAATTATGATCATCTTCCCAAGAGCACCGAAAGTGTTTTGTCTATTCACCATAAAATCCAACAAATAGTACATGTTCAAATGAATGTTATTTTGTTTGGACAAATCACACCAATCCCCTTGTGCATTCATTATTTTCTGAATGTACATTATATGTGTGGGTGCCTTATATGAGAAAAATAAGGTAAATTCCAGATCCCAACTGTGGTGACTGATGAAAGTCACAGCTTCTTTTATTACATCAGGTCCTTGATTTTGCAAATGACAAATACCCACTTGTAGGTGGCGGGGGCACGAGGCAGGGTTTGGTGTTTTGGATCGTGTGCAGAGAAAGCTGAGCTCCCTTCTCTGGAGACAGAGCTATAACCCGTTCTGAAATTCTGAACTTCTTGAAGGCTGAACAGTTATCAGGGGCTCTTTGAGTCGACAGACAACCTCCCCACCCCCCACAACACCCTCCCTCTCCCCCGACAACATCCCAAAAATCAGTGCAATTCAGGAGTCTTGTGAGCCTAAAGGTGGGAAAGAGTCACTTTTCCCCCCACCTACCAGCTTCTTAACTGAAATTTAACACCTCCTTCTAGTATACCAAGGGAACCTCCCCCCAAAATGTAATTTTTTTTCTTTCAAAGTTATGTATTTAAATTTATTTACAAAACAACCTTATTGGCTGAGCCCCGGTTGCATAGTGGTTGTGCGCAGGACTGCGGCCTACTGGGATGGAGGTTCAATTCCATCTCCACAGGAGCAAAGGCTGGCCTCCTACTCCCACCACTAGAGGGCAGTGATGCCCAAAAAACAAAACAAAACCTTATCACCTTCAAAAATCCTCTCTATTTCACTTAATTTGTCAAATCTGCAATTCCATTCTTGGAAACATTTTTCATCTATTTGGATGACTGGACAGCACCTCCTTCGTTTTTTTCCCTTCAACTCATCTATGTTGTCAAATTGCTGTGCTTTCATGTCCCTCTTCATCCATGGAAATAAAAAGAATTCACACAGAGCGAGGTCAGGTGCATGAGGCAAGAGTCATACTGGTTTTTGCCCAAAACTGGTGCACTGAGATGACTATGTGAGCAGTTGCATTGTTGTGGTAGCAAAACTAGTCCCCCATCTGCCACAATTCAGACCTTTTTTGTTGCACAGTGTTTTCACAACCTCTAAATAGAAAGTTTGATTAACAATCTGACTTGGTGGAATGAATGCCAAATGTATTAAAAGCAAAAACAAACGAGCATCAGCTTTTGGTGGGTAACCCCTCATGCCTGTAGAAAACAAATGAAAGAAACACGATCACAGTTCTTGTGGCTAGTCTCCAATAGTCAGTTATTTTTCTAGGACATTGTAATTGTTGCAGATAACGTTGAAACTATTTGACCCACCAATACCTCTCTCAGGATATATCCATCTAGGGTTAGGGTTAGGGTTATAAAAAAAGAAAAGAGAAAATTAAAAAAAAAAAAAAAGAATATAGCCATCATTTGACAGCTATGAGATCTTGTTTTTGAGTTAGTACTGAAGCACATATATCAAATTTTTGATTTTTTTTTAGTATGTTGATAATTAAATCTGTGCAGTTGTTACCTTTATAACTTAAGCATATCCTATTTTCTATGTAAAAACTATTCAGAGAAGTACAGGGGGGCTTAAGTACAGGGGGGCTGGCCCATGGTTCAGAAAAAACCAAGCATCTTCCTTTAGTGGCATATGTCCTATGGAGATGCCACCCCCCTATGGGACAGGCCCCCTGCTTCTCCTGTGGCACAGATCCTCCCCACTGCTCTAACGTTCATCTGTTCGAGCCTCCCAGCAAACATTCCCTTCCAGCCAACCCCTTGGCCTCACACGGTCCTAGACTTTCTGATGGCTTAATAATTTTCACTTACTAAATGTGCCCCCTTTTCCAGTTCTAGGTCAGTTGAAGTGTGGGGGACTTTGGAGGGTGGTGTGCAAGTCAAGGAGGGCACAGCAAACGAGGGTGACTGGAAAGACATCTCTGGCTGAGCAGTAGCACAAACTGGCTTTAAGATATCGTGAAGTAAAAAACAAAACAATATTGTGAAGTCAATACCCATATTGTTGCCTAACCTGGCACATGGGCTCTTAGATAAATGCTGTTGTTGATCATTATGTTTCCCTGTTTCCAAACAGAAATCACGTTGTTGATGTCAGTGTTGCGGTCAGTACCCCGGCAGGACTCATCACACCTATTGTATTTAATGCGCATATCAAAGGACTGGAAACCATTGCTAGCGATGTCGTTTCTTTAGCAACCAAAGCTCGGGAGGGCAAACTGCAGCCACACGAGTTCCAGGTAAGGTGTCATTTACTTGCCTTCTGCCTTTTATTTTTTTTTTTTGGGGGGGGGGGGCATCACCGCCTCTGGTGGTCGTGGGAGCCACCCAGTGCTGCTCCTGAGAGCCGCCGCTGGCTTTGAACTGCAAGCCCATGGGCCGCAGTCCCGCACTCAACCACTTACACCACCGGGGCTCAGCCCCAAGAATGATGTTATTTTTAAGGTCACAGTGGCATTCTTGGATCTTCTACCTTCTGATACTCACACAAATTTTAAAATTTAAAAAACTCACACAAGTTTAAAAATTGAGTAACACTTAAAATTTTAAATTTGTTGATAATTAATTCGCCCCACTTTTAATTTCTTATAATCTTTTTTTCTTCTAGGGAGGTACTTTTACAATCTCCAATTTAGGAATGTTTGGAATTAAGAATTTCTCTGCTATTATTAATCCACCTCAAGCATGTATTTTGGCAATTGGTTCTTCCGAAGACAGATTGGTTCCAGCAGATAATGAGAAAGGGTAAGTGCTGACATAAGAAGAGTATTGTAGGCTAATTTTCAGTCTATTATTCCCATGTTTGAGTTTTGATTTTATAGAGTCATTAATATGGCATATTAAAGCCCCAAGTAGAATCAGCCATAAAGTATAGAAGTTCCTCTGTGTATCAACTTCACATATTTCATCAAGTACGATAAATACTATTTGAGAGAAGATCATGCATCAACACACTTTTCTCAGAGTCAGTAAATGTGTAGTTGTGATCTCCATTATAAATAGTGAGTTTCCCTGAAAGCAGTGTAGGGAAGCGTCACATTCACGGATGGACCTGGCTGAGTTCTAGTAAGCCTTGATGAAGGACAACAGGTGGAGGTGCACTGGAGCCTCTGGGCTGCAGTTTGCAGGACCATTCTCCAGAAGGCTGTTTTTTGTGTTTCTTCGCGCTATTAATTTTAGCTGAAGGGGTAGGGAACATGAGTAGGTAAAAATGACTTTACCTCTTGGGGATTAGGGCCTATGAGGCAGCTTTTGGGCTGGTTAACTAGCTAAAATTGAATGATTGCTTTCAGAGTACCTGACCCTTTCTATCTTTCCCCAGATTCGATGTGGCTAGCATGATGTCTGTTACACTCAGTTGTGACCATCGGGTTGTGGACGGAGCAGTTGGAGCTCAGTGGCTTGCTGAGTTTAGAAAGTACCTTGAAAAACCCATCACCATGTTGTTATAACGAATCCAAGAATTTCTACTCTCCTAGGTCACATTGGTTCATTCTTACCAAGATATTTATGTTACTAAGCTGGTGGTTCATTGATTTTAAAGTTAAACAGTTATTTTTTATTATTGAATCTGTCCAGATAAGTTATTTTTCATGGGCATTACTGAACTTTTATAATGCCACTTAAACTCGAGTATCGTACACATTTAAAAATTAAATGCCAGGTTTTATGCTGTATGTTCCTAGTCAAGGGACGTGGCCTAGGCCTAGCCTAAGTCATCCCTTATGAAATGTAGTAAAGGCAGAAATGTGGTTGCCTGCTGAGACGGGTACATAAAAGTAACTTGATAAAAATCTTGAAGTTCCAAGATTTGATTTCCTAAAATGCTATGCTTGAATTTCAGAGCAGGAAAGTCAAGGAACGTGTACTCTTAGAAAAAGGGATTGAATTGCATGATCTTGGGACTTAACACCAATTTATAATTTTCAGTTTCATGATCTTGGTTGAGGATGAATGGGAAGGGTAGAGAATGTCAAAGAGAAATAAATTTCCAAAGTCTAGATTTTCTTAGACATTTCCAAATAGCTGTTCATTGCTCATTTTCATTTGAATCCTTACATGATTGTTTTCCCATCTTGAGATGAAGGTATAAAGAAATATAAACAAGTTACTTGGTATAATTGAAATTTTGTGTGGGTATTTATTTTAAACAAATGTATAATTCTGAGATCAGAATTTTATACCTCCGAATATATTAATAGGCTTACAGACTAGAACAGAAGGAGGCTGTGAAAGTGGAATCTTTACTCCAAGACTAACTGGTAGTTACAAATGAACTGAACGATCAAAATTCTTCAAAGAAATATGAGAAGCTACATTAAATAACTGGAATCAGTGTACATATGTAAAATCTGGTTACTAGAGTAGGTTATGCCTCGATCCATTTTCACCAAGCCTTAGCTGACAAGCAGAAGGGGAGAATTGTATTAGTGAACAACAGAACCTGAAAAGATTATGCCCTGAGTCATTTCTGCCGGCTAAAATAGAAAATGCTAAGATATGTACACAGTGTGTGTGTCTTTGCAGCCCTTGGTTATCTTCTGTACACTAAGAAAGCCCTAAATCCCATTGATGAGGGAAAAAAGTAGTTAGGTTGCTATCTCATCGTCAAGAAGCCCTGGTGGCACAGTAGTTAAACACTCCTCTAACCAAAAGGTAGGCAGTTCAAACCCACCAGCTGCTTGGTGGTTCTGTTGTCCGTAAGATATTATTCCCCTCCCCGGCCAACCCCCATTTTCCTATTATTTACCTTTCCTTTTGGGAAAGAAGTGGATGATATTTAAGATATCATTAAAATTACAAAGCTTAACTGGACATTATCACAATTCCAGACTTTCTATTGACTTGATGCATTTTAATAAATGTTTGGGATTGTTTATGTAAATGTAGATCAGACCAGTATTTCCTTGTATAGGCGCTATGTGGAGCTGGCCTTGAAATTTAGTCTGAGTCCTCCAGTGTTAAATCTATTTTTAAATGTTCATTATTACATGGTGCACAAGTATAAGTGACACTCCATATAATCTATAAATATTCACTCACCTTGTATTATGAAAACAGTACATTAAGTTTTTGTTTATTAGTATTTTGGCTTGAAATGAAGATCATGTAGAAGGAACAAACATATATTGCAAGGGACCATGATCCTTATGAGTCAAATCTGGTTTAAACCTATTAAATTTCAAGAATAACCCATTATTTGCTTATACTTACGGCTCTATTGTTCCCTTGAAAGAAAAAAAATTATCTTTTAATAAAAAAATTGTTCTCTGAAAATCTGAGCTATCATCTAAAACCAGGTATTTTCTCTTGCCAGGACTTAACAATAAGAGACTAGAAATGAGTGTTTTGGATCCAAATTAGGTTGTTAAAATAATTAAACTATTTGTCTTCAGCATGTCTGGTGTAATTTTTGATCTCTTGGAAATTATTTTTTACATTAAATGATGAAATCCAGGAACAGTTTTGTACTTAATAAGCCCTCAATTACAGATACATTGTGAGTCTATAGATTTTGTAAAATAAGGACTGAATTTATGAAAATGTAACCTTACACTGAGTCTGGGGTCTGATGCATAGCAGCAAGATGAAAGTGCAATCTATTTTACAATCCAGTCCTCCAGTTTTGTTAAGAAAGATGGGGATCCCCAAGCGTGGCTACAAAGGAAGTGACAGAGCAAGCATTTGCAATTGACCTACTGCAAAGATGTACACATCGTATCGGAATACGCACGATCTACAAGACGGAGGAAAGTTCAGAATCACTAGTGAGAACTTTTAGGACCAACTTTGTAGAAATGTCCCACCTCTAAGTCAAGGATACGATTGATACTTATCTTACCTAATTTCCAATTTTGAGAAAATGTAGAATTCTAATTTAACCCAACCCACATTTGATTAATAGCCCTCAAGACAAAGTTTGTTTGCTTGTTTATTATGGAGGTGGAAGATATTAAAACTATAAAATCTGAAATGATTATGAGTGAAAAATTTCAGAAAATAGAATAGCAACTAAACAAAATATAACATTAAACCTGTTAGCTCTTTTTTTTTTTCGAAGTCTGTTAGTTCTTGATGGGTGCTTTATTAATGAGACTGTCAGTAGGGAATACTGATCTAAGTGACAGCTAAATGCCAGGAGGGCAGGAAAAAGGCTCCATCAGTTCCAAATGGTTAAGTGGGGAAAGTTTAGGAGATAGATTTGGTCATGATTTTGTAGAAAAAGACAATAAAACCATTCCAAGGTTTTCTTGTTTTTGTGGGGCTGCAAGGAATCCATGGGGCAGTTGTACTGTCTTTAAGTGGAAACCACCTTAATGGCAAGAGGGTTTTTGTTTTGAAAGGAGATCCATAGGCGCCTAGATGGTGCAAATGGTTAAGGGTTGACTACTGACGGAAAGGTTGATGGTTTCATCCCATCGTGGTGGAACAAGGCCCTGGCTGGCTGCTTCACAGAGATCACAGCCATGAAAATCTTAAAAAGAACACCCCTCTAGTCTACACACACGAGGTTGCCAAGCTGTGGAAGTGATGGTAGCAACCACAGAAGGCTATAAGGCTCTGCTGATTTTCAGACATAATACAGATATAGAAATTTTCCAGGAGGGAAGCTGTCCTAGAATTTAAATGCAGGCCACATTTTAAAGAAAAAAACTGACTGCGGCCCACTGGGTTGGAGGTTCAAATCCAGCAGCAAGGTTGGGCCTCCTACTCCACCACCAGAGGGCAGTGATGCCCCCCAAAAAACAAAAGAAAACGCTTGCTGTTAAATGTTACATATTAAGTATATACATATTAGTTTATAAAATTTAGTAAGAGTTAAAACGAGGACTTATGTTGAACTAAGAAGCCCTGGTGGGACTGTGGGAAAGATGTTGGGCAAGGTCTGTGGTTCAAACCCACTAGCTGCTGATCTGGTGAAAGAAGAGGCTGTTTTTGTAAAGACGAGTCTCAGACACCTTATCCTGGCTTGCTATGAGTTAGTCAACTTGATGGCAATGAGGTTGGTGGGTTAAGTTTGATTTAGGAAGCAGTACTGGCGAGCTATTTCATATGCAAGTAGGTATCTCATGTTGAGTATTCACTTGACAACTCAGAGATAAGTGGAACTGACAGGTCATGTCACTTCTGTTCTGACCATTTCCTTAAGGAAAGATCCCCAGAGCAACCTTTTCTCAGGAGATAAGCTTCCAAGGTGGTAACCTGAATGGGAGTAGGAAGCCACATCTCTCTCTCACAGAATGGCTAATGGCTTCAAGCTGTTGACGTTGTAATTTCATGCAATAAGAGCCCAATAACTTCCTGTATCTTTGTAGCCATCTGCAGAAAAACCCCGTATCTGATATTGAAAGTGTTGGAGGATCCTGGACACGTGGCAGAGTTGTTTTATAGAAATACAGAGGGTCATAAAAATAGGTTTGAATACATGTGCATTGGCTTTGTATTTTTATTGCTTGAGGAAACTTTCAATGTTATATCCCACTTTAGTAATAAACTTGGCGTAGCCTGCGATTTTTTTTTTCTGATACAAAGACTGACTAGAGACCTATAAAAACTGACACAGTAAGCACAGTAGTTTTTCATGTTGCTTAAAAACGAATTGTAGGGCTGAGCCCCTGTGGCATAAGTGGCTGAGTGCAGGACTGTGGCCCGCGGGCTTGGCGGTTCAAATTCAGTGGCGGCTCTCAGGAGCAGCACTGGATAGCGCCCACGACCATCAGAGGCAGTGTTGCCCGAAAAAAAAGGAAAACAAACAAAAATTGTAGTTTTCAAATGATATTTACGTTTTTTTGGAGCGTTATAAATAAAGACAGCATGGCTTGTGTTAATACCAAATTTACTTGAGGAGGACAGAAAACAGACAACTAAAAATTAGGAAACTTCAAAGGAGATTCTCAGGAAATATTTAAGATTCACTACTCCCTCTTCACCTTTAATACAAGTACTACAGTGCCCATAAGCACTGCAAGAAAACCTGGAGTACATGATGATCTTGGCTCACACCAATGGCATTGTGATGACTAAAATCGCTTTTTCTTTGAAAAATTTTGCTGTGGTCTTTTCAGCATCGACCGGTTCGGGGAGATTCAAGTGTAATCTGTACTTCTCAGAGACCTCGATCAATAAATCTTCCTGTGAATAAGTCAAAAGAGGTTTCAAAAGATGATAATGAGAAAATAATCCCTGGTTAAAATTTGCATTATTTTGGGTCATTGTTTCTAATTCATGTCTGTCATAAGAGGCTTCTCTTCACTGCAGTGTGAGCCCAGCCTCACTGCTACGGGGTCTCCCACAGTTGGCAAGGGCAGGCTTTCCAAGGGAGTAGAAAGCCAGGTCTTTCTCACAGGGTTGCTGTTGGATTCAAACTTTTGACTTTGTGGTTAGCAGCCTGACACATAACCCACTATGCCATCTGGTACCTGGGTATTTTGCGATGGGTAGTTACTGCTGCACAATAGATCAAAAGTAAACTACTGGGTATATACACGGAAGTATAAGCTGACCCGAGTATCAGTCGAGGCACCTAATTTTGCCACAAAAACTGCATGAAAAATGTACTGAAAGAACTCGGCTTACACACGAGTCTATATGCTCATACGGTGTTACAAGTAGGATGCTACCATATCGAAAGCCCTAAACCACATGACACTGCTTTTGGGACTGACCAGCAAGAAACAGGAAAACTTACTGGAAAGGGCTGGTGACTTCTTCACTAACTGTAATTCAGAAGGTAAATGATGTATCAAATTTCCTGGCTTAGAATAACTGGGAAAGAAGAATGGTAGCATGAGTTACTCTCAGCCTCACTTAGTAAGATACTACCAAAAAAAAAAAGCCTGAGAAAAGCATTTTGTTTGCAACTAGAAGGGGGCTATACAGATCTCACAGATTCTGAGACTAGGGGTTATTTTTATTTATAACCAGTGAAGAGAAAACCAGGGCTTCAAACTGGTTCATTTTGGTTCAGCCATCTGCTGGAATTCTGCATTTCCCTGATAAACTGAATCAGTCTACATTCTAACTGACACCTCCAAGAGCTCTAGAGGAATCGTCTATAAGAAGCAATATGCAATCAACAAGTACTTAATAAAACAACCTGCAAAGAATAGACCACAGGGTTTTATTTTCTTGGTTTTACTTCTCAATGGGTTATGGTAGACCTCGGTAAATCCTTCGTTTGGCCAAAAATGACACCTTAGGCAAGTCATCTTGCAAAAAATGAACATGTCTTAAAAAAATTTCAGGGAGGTAGCACTGAACTGACTGAATTGAATCAGAAATATAGTCCCAGTCTAGACTAAAGGGATCTGACTTCAAAGTCAAACCACTTTGGACCGCAACATCACAAGAGCAGGAAACAGGCTGAGAAGGCTGTCTTACGGTGGACAAATTCTCTAGGGCTCCCTTCAGATGTGACCACAATGGATAATTAAATAGGACCCCCCCCCCCCCCCCTTCATGCAAGAGGAGCTGAGGAATCAAGTAACCTTATCCACCTGCAGGGGCCACAGCTGCCGACCAGGATTTCAGGATTGCTGTGTACTAGTAACACGAGCTCTGGTGGTGCTGTGGGGTACACATTGGGCTGCTAACAGCTAGGTCAGCAGTTTGAAACCAAGAGTTGCTCCGCGGGAAAAACCGGAGGCTTTCTACTTCCATAAAAAGTTACAGTCGATGCAACTTTCCTCTAGGTCTCAAATGCTTCCTCCCACTCACCATCAGGATCCCGGTTCTAACAGACAGTTCCAGTTACTCCAGGGGAGGTACACTGGAGTTGGAAACATGGGGAATTTAGGATAGACGATCTCTCAGGGCTAATGGTGGAAGTGGTGATGCTAGGAGGGTGGCGGGAGGGTGGAATAGAAAGGAGGAACCATTTTCAGGGATCTACATATAACCTCCTCCCTGGGCACGGACAACGGGGAATTGGATGAAGGGACACACTGGACAGTGTACAATAAGAAAAAGTGAC